>SEYY01024681.1:17500-20000 GCA_009176605.1 Armadillidium nasatum | reverse complement strand
AATCAAAGTCTTTTTAAATATTTATAGAAGCCACAAGAGCTTTCCTGTCACAATCCTATCTCCTCTCTACTTACTAGTGTATGCTGCGTCGTTCATCTGTTCCTTCCGTATCCATGTTGTTTCTCGCCAAACTTCGGCTCTGTTACACCTCTTAATTATTTTTCAAAGATTCCTTTACCTTTGTCAGAAGAGATATTAAACATATTCCTCTTTATTCCTAAAGAAACTTGTTCCTCCTTTTCCTTTATATATCGAGGGTCCTAGTATAATAATCACAGCATTTTGTGCTTAAAAATTTGCACACTACTTCCTGTAGTTTCTCCTTCCATCCTTGGTTAGTTCTGTTGGTATTCCGTCCTTCCCTGGTGTCCTTCTATTCTTCTTTTACCTTAATGTCCCTTCATATTATTATCTTGTTTTAAAATCTACTAAACTTTTTCCCTTCCTTCCTATTCGTGGTCGTGATCCTACATATCTACGTTCAGAATTTCTTTTAATCAGTTTGTTCACCTTTAATTTTTTTTTCTTCTGGCTTTACAAGTAATCCCCTTTCTTTTGCTTTAGTAATACTCAATTTTTCCTGGGTTCTTTTATACGGTTTTGCTAATGCCTACTTCTTTTTTCTTATATCCTTTAGCATCTCTCTAATTGTGCGGCATTCCTTTTGCTATTTTCTTTGCTTTTCTTTCTCACCCCTTCTGACCTGTTCTGATTTTGAACACATCCTATTTTGTTTGAACTATTTTTCTCTTCATTTATAAATTTTTTTCTTTTTTTGCCAAACCACTTTTTTTTCAACTCTTCATTCCTCTGCACTATTATTATTTTCACTCTCTCCACCCACTTCTTGAAAATAGTACTTTTAGTACTTTTTTCTTATCTACACACTTATGTAACACTGTAGCAGGAACACGGTTATGTTTATCACCCCACTCCTTTGAACTACGTAAAATGTAACCGACAAAAAAAAGCGCCTTAGCTGAAGCGGGATAGCTGAAATATTGACAATATATATATATATATATATATGATATATATATATACTTTATATATATATTATATATATATATATATATATATATATATATATATATATATATATATATATGTCGATATATGTATATATATATATATATATATATATATATATATATATATATATATATATATATATATATATATATATATATATATATATATATATATATATTAAAGGAGATGTTCCCGTGGCTGTTCATTTCTTATTAAGATAAAAGTAAGCAAGAGTATGGAATGGTGTAATAAAGGGATAATACGGTAATAAAATAAAATTCCTCGAATATTACTTCTTATTAATTCAGTATTTCCTTTGGGCTCTTTCGATCTCCCCATCCCATTCGCAAGCGGTATTGTTCAAAGCATTGATTTTTTTTTTTTTTTTGGGGGGGGGAGGGGAGGGATGGGTGTGGGTGGGGAGAGGGTTCTGAAATTTTTGAAATTTTTTATTTATTTTGTATTTATTTTAATTTTATTGTTGAGAAACCCTCGTATTAGTTCATTTCCATTACATAAGCTTCATAATTTTTAATTCATATATATATATATATATATATATATATATATATATATATATATATATATATATATATATATATATATATATATATATATATATATATATATATTAGTATATATATATATATATATATATTATATGCGGATGCGGATGCGGATGAATTTTGAATGCGGATGCGGATGCGGATATGAATTTTGAATTGAATCGAATGATGCGGGATATATATATATATATATATATATATATATATATATATATATATATATATATATATATATATATATATATATATATATATATATATATATATATATATATATATATATATATATATATATATATATATAAAGTAAAGGACGAAACGTTTATCCTAGCAATGTTATTATAAAGGATTTAATTAATCTTGTTGGAAAGTTGGGAAGATTTTTGTTTTGGTATCTTTAGAAATACATTTAATAATAATAATAATAATAATAATAATAATAATATGATGATGATGATGATGATAAAAATAATGAGGCACAAGTTTACTTGAGGGAACTCTCTCTGAAACTCTACAAATTGGAAATAATGGGAAATACCCCAAATCGTCGACAGGAAAAGTAGTCGACAATATCATCATCACTCACGGGTCGGGGGTACGGGGGGCAGAGCCCCCGTAGACAAATGCTGGGTATAACACCAAATTTAAGTTTGTTAGTTCATCAATTGTCATAAAAAACCATTTTTTTAAACATCTTACTTTGAACCCCAGTAAAAACTTTGTGGATCCTCAAACTGGAGCTTACACCCAAAAATATAGAGGCTACATGGAGTGTACTTAAATACAAAAATTAAATAAATATATATATATATATATATATATATATATATATATATATATATATATATATATATATATATATATATATATATATATATATATATATATATATATATATATAT
>SEYY01024681.1:5000-7500 GCA_009176605.1 Armadillidium nasatum | reverse complement strand
CCTGTGATACCCTGTATATATATATATATATATATATAATATATATATATATATATATATATATATATATATATATATATATATATATATATATATAATATATTATATATATATATATATATATATAAAAGAGCCACACTTTTGGCGGCATTGCCAAGTGGCACAGAAGGGAAATAGTTCACGTTCTTTCCTGTTTCTATTTTTGAAGGTAAATGAGGTGAACTTTTTGCTGGACCTATTTTCGGTTTTTCTCTGGCACTTGTGGTTTTCACTTCTGGTTTCCGCTCTCTCATGAACTATTTCTAGTTTTTTTTTATCCTTTATTAGCAACGGCACGGCCACCTTTAGGCCACACCTACTTGGGACCAGGGAAGTGCCATTGTTAGCGACAACTGGCACTGACGGTGAAGTTCTATTGCAGTGGCACTTGCCACATTGTAATGTTGCAAGGTACCTTGTGATGACGTCACATACGCGTGCGCACACGCACGCACACACACACCTGCCATTGTGACGTACTCACAATAATCGGTGAGTAAGCCATCCACGTAGTTATAACATCACAGATAGATGTTTATTTTGTATATACTTACTAGATAATGTTTAGAGGTATGTTAAATATATAAAATAAAAGAGTTTCTGGAAACTCTATACCGGGGTATATGTTTATTAAATATATAAAAGTTGAATAAAAGAGTCTTATCGGAGAAGTCCATGTTGGGTACATTTATTTATAATAGACTGCTTTATAATTCAAAGTGGTATATATATTAAGTATAAAAGTAGTGTCTGTCGTCTCATTTGTTCTATGCACTGTAATATATATCTGTGAAATAATAAAAAATTACCCGACAACTCTTTGTCATATATTTATTTATATCATGTGTGTGCGCGCTTGATTTTACCATCGCATCGGAGGATACAAATTAGAGGGTTCATATCGGATTTGGAACTTGGGCTCATAGGGATTTTAATTGAATCCGACACCGTCGGATTGAATGTCACGTGATGCTATGACGTTATAATATATATATATATATATATATATATATTATATATATATATTATATATATATATATATATATATATATATATATATATATATATATATATCTGGTTATTTTATTCATGAGGAGAAGTGTGATGTCAATAATTTAATAATAAAACTATAAAGAAATTTTTTTATGCCAATAATATAAATTTTATGTAAAATGACAAAAATTTGAACGATATAGTCGATGACGCAACCGTGATTATATAATCAATAAAAAAATAAATTATTCCAAGTCACAAAGAAAAAAGTTGTGCGTAAATTGAACAATTGTTTTCTAAGCAATGAATGAGTTTGACTTCGTGGTAACCATTTCCATTCATGAGGACTCGCATTCGAATATGTCTCGATAGTTTGGTAGTTTGAATTTTACTCAATATATGACACTAAAATGAAGAAAAGGTGAGAAAAAATCAAATCACTTGATCAAATCGAAGATGGCGTAAACCACGTAATTAAATCCAAGATGGCGGAAATTCACGTGGTTAAAAATTCAAGATGACAGACGGATGAGGTCATAGTGTCAAGATTTTCCAGTGCCGTGACGTCACAGTGGCAGGTGTGTGTATTTATGTGCGCATGCGTACATGTGTGACGTTATCACCGAGGGTGCCTTCCAACATTGCAATGATGCCAAGTGTCACTGCAATAGAGCCTTACCCCCAGTGCCAGCTGTCGCTGACACTGGCATTTCCCTCGTCCCGAGTTGGCGCGGCCTAAGCAAGAGTATCACGTGCCGTTGCTAGAAATAGGTCAAGAAAGGGCGTGAGAATCTGACGTAAAAATCACAAAGTTCCACAAAAAAAACTCAAGAAAAACCATAAAGTGCTACCGAAAAAACCGCAAATGGAGATAAAAAAAAATAACGCAAAATGGTCTAGGAAAGAGCCTGAGGGGCGCTTTCCTTTCATTACTCCCTCCCCTCAAATTCAGGTCAAAAATAGGCCCAGGAAAGAGTGTTACCTAGGCAAGCAAGGCTCAGAAATCTATCTCTAAAGGAGACAAGAAGAAAAAGAAGAGGAGGAAGGGCAGCATTTACATCTACAAAGTGTTGAAGCAAGTTCATCCGATACCGGAATCTCTTCAAAGGCTATGTCCATTATAATTCTTTCGTCAACGACATCTTCGAAAGAATTGCTGCCGAAGCCTCTCGTTTAGCTCATTACAACAAGAGATCAACCATCACTTCCCGGGAAATTCAAACGCAGTCAGGCTCTTGCTTCCTGGAGAATTAGCAAAACACGCTGTCTCAGAGGGAACCAAAGCTGTTAACCAAGTATACCTCATCCAAGTAAATAGACATTCATCTCTAACTAAAAATTTCACCTCACAAAGATACGTGAATTCCCTCAGGGGGGCGGAGACCCCAAAAATGGGTCAGGAAGGTATGTCAGCAGTTCCCTCTGTGCACATTGGCAGTATGCTCAATTTAATGCCAATTTCCCCTC
>SEYY01024680.1:0-23935 GCA_009176605.1 Armadillidium nasatum | reverse complement strand
ATACGCCTTAGGGATGCCTTCTTCAGATATTACTGTCGTCTTCAAACTCCTGAAACTCATTCAATTTATATTTTTTCAAGGAATTGTGCAAAATCTATTTTTCGAGATTCCAAAAACTCATTTCTCTGTCGAAAATGCAATGATCTTTCTGATTCCTTTTCCTCTCGCCCTTCTGGCATTTTGCAAAAAATGTCAACTCTAACTTTTTCCTCTAGTTTCTTTTGATGGTACAACTGCCATTTTACCTTCTATTAAAGCAGAACTCATCGCTCAAACTTTTGCCTCTAACTCTACCTTTGGCGATTCCGGAACTATTCCTCCTCCTTCAACTCCCTCTAACTCATTTATGTCTAACATTGTAATTTCTTCTAAAGATGTCATTTCTGCTCTCTCTCTCTCTGAGCTTAACACTAAGAAGGCGTATGGTCCTGACGGTATTCCGCCTGCGGTTTTCAAAACTTGTGCTTCTGAGCTTGCATATTGCCATGGTAAACTATTTCGTTTTTGTCTCTTCACTTTGACCTTCTCTTCTTGCTGGAAACGTGCGCTCATTCAGACTGTGCCGAAGAAGAGGATCCCTCTCAACCCTCTAACTAACGTCCTATTTCTTTAACCTACGTTCTTTCTAAAGTTTTCGAATCTATCCTTAACAGGAAGATTTAGAAACATCTCAATTCTTCAAATCTTATCTCTGATCGCCAGTATGGCTTTCGTAAGAACGTTCTACTAGTGATCTTCTTTCCATACTTTCTAACTCCTGGTCCTCCGCTCTTCGGGGTTTCGGTGAGTCTTTTGCTGTGGCGCTAGACATATCGAAAGCCTTCGATAGAGTCTGGCACAAAGCTTTGATTTCCATACTTCCCTCCTTCGGAATCGATCCTTCTCACTCATTTTCTTTCCGGTCGTTCTATAGCAGCTGTTGTAGATGGTCACAGTTCTTCCTATAAATCTACATATATTGGTGCTCCTTAAGGATCTGCCCTATCGCCAACTCTTTTCTAATTTTCATCAATGACCTTCTCTCTATTATTTCGTCTCCTATACACTCCTATGCCGATGACTCCACCCTTCGTTACTCCTTTTCAATTTGAAAGACGCTCATCCCAACAGCAGTTAATGGACAAGAAGGGTGAATTGGAGTAACTGACCTCTGATCTTTCTCTTATTTCAAATTTTGGTAGAGAAAACATGGTATTTCTTTTTCTCGTGATCTTTCTTGGAAAGATTTATTATTTCTATTTACATTATTACATTATTTCTATTTCATTATTTCTATTTACAAGCTTCTAAGAGATAGGTTGTTCTGAGGTGCCTTAGGTTTTTTTTTTTACGACACCCTAGTTGCTTGCTCTTTATAGGGATGCTGTTCTCCACTGTATGGAGTACGCCTCACACCTGGGGTGGTTCCATACTCTTCTCGAAAAGGTGGAGTCTAGGACTTTTCGTCTCATCAACTCTCCTGCTCTTACTAACTCTCTCCAATCTCTTTCTTCCTGTCAAATTGTTGCTCCACTCTCGCAATATTATCGCTATTACAACGGACGCTGCTCTTTTGAACTCTCTCGTCGCATACCTCCTCCATTGAGAAGTGCTCGTGCGACAGGACTTTCTATATAGTCTCATCCTTTCTCTGTCCAACTTTCTGTCCTCAGACTTAACCGCTATGCTCAATTTTACATTTACTCTACTGGTAAAGTTTGGAACTCACTCCCTTTATCTGTTTTCCCAACTTCCTTTGACTTGCACACTTAATAAATGCCGTGTATTGGGTTACTTCAGCCATTAGCAATTACATTTCCTGCTGTTCCCCAACTCTGGTGGATATTGGCAGGCCTCTGGTCTTTGCCCACCAGAGGATATATATATATATATATATATATATATATATATATATATATATATATATATATATATATATATATATAATATATATATATATATATATATATTTTTTTTTTTAAGTGTGGTGTTCCTCAGGGTTCTGTTCTATCTCCTACTTTATTCTCACTTTTCATCAACGACCTCCACTGCTGTACTTCTAACTCTATTCATTCTTATGCCGACGAATCAACTCTGCTTTCTTCTACGCATTTCAAATCTGTTCCCTCTTGTGCTTCTAGAGTTGCTTCTCGTCTTCAACTTTCCGATTCCAATCTCTCCGATATGGATGGAATTTTCCGGTGAGCTACCGAACCTTGTGAAATTCAACTCTTTGAAAACTCAACTTCATGTCTCTCTCTCAAGAACACCTTCCAACTTTCCTATCTCTTTTGACATCTTTCCCGTCTCACCTATGAATAACAAATATTCTTGGTTTGAACATAAACGATAAATTATCTTGAAAATATCATATCACAAAGGTTGCTTAGATTGCCTCTAAAAAGTTGGGAGTTCTGTTCAGATTGCTGGTATTTTTTTCTTCAAAACAGATTCTCCAAATATTTGATGGTCTTATCCGTCCTTGCATGGAGTACTGTTCTCGCATTTGGGGCGGTCCAGGTTCCACCCTTCTTTTGGATAAGGTTGAGTCTAAGGCTAAAAGACTAATAAGCTGTCCTTTACTTTGAAACTCACTTGACCCTCTTTCTCTGCAAGGTGACATTGGCCCACAATCTCTTTTCTATAGGTACAACGAGGTAGTACCTAGGTGCTCGAGAGAGTTGACCTCTCGCGTTCCACCACCATTGCGTCGCCGTCGCAGCACAAAGGGTGCCTTGCTTGCACAAGAACTTTGAGTGAGCATTGCGAACTCAAGGCTTTTACATTGTGGTTCCTCCACCTTTCCAGCCACCTCTGTTCTGTAGAACTCCCTATCTTCTGTTTTTTTCTGCTATATATATAAAAAAAAAACAACTAAATCCTCTGTCTTCGCTTATCTGAGGGATCTACGTTAGGTTCGGGATTTTTTTTTAAATATAATAATGCCCCCTCCTTGAAAAAGGTTATTCCCTTGAGTGATGGTAACATATATATATATATATATATATATATATATATATATATATATATATATATATATATATATATATATATATATATATATATATATATATATATATATATATATATATATATATATATATAATGGGAGTGGACTCCAAGAGAAAGAAGACCGAAAGGGAGACAAAGGAGAGATGGATGGATTTAGTTTGGGGATTCACTGAGGCGACATCAGCTGCCTACGGTGGAAAAGTTGGTGGAAGATAGAATTATTTCCGATAGATCTAGATGGAGACGAGTGCTGGCCCCGCTGACAGGCCCCTAGAGCCGTACTGGGATCATATATATATATATATATATATATATATATATATATATATATTATATATATATATATATATATATATATATAATATATATATATATATATATATATATATATATTTTTTTTTTTTTTTTTTTTACCTTCTCACCCCCTGACCACCCCACGCTGAGGTGGCCACACTTCGCTAATGAAGCCGCCCGCCGCAGTCAGTCGGCCTCGTCCAGAGATCTTTCAAGGTAGTGATGTCCCAGGAGATTCTGGGGCGAGAATTGGAAGGACAGTGTAATAGAAAGTGTGACTCGGTCTCCGGGGCCTCTCCGCATCTGGTACAAGTGGGAGATGTTGTCTGGTTTATTTTGAATTTATGTTTGTATTGTTGTAAGTTTGGGTGGTGCCCACATCTCAATCTTGCTAGTGAGATTTGTGAGTGTCTTGGGAGGTTGCTGAAGTCGGGGTTTATTTTGGGAGGGGGTGTGTCAAGGATGTTGTTTGGTGGTCTGTTGGTCAAGTAGGAATGCGTTAGTTGAGTGTGGATATGTTTGGTTATTGTGGTGTTGGGGGGAGGTGGGGGGATGTGATTTAGGATTTGTTTATAGAAGGTACCAGTGGATGATGGAGGTTGTTTTAGTCTGTGTTTGGTAGGTTGGAGGAGAGTATTGTGACGTGGGTGTGTGGGTAGACTGGTTTTTGCGTAAAATTGAGTGCCTATCATTTCGAGGTGGTTTTTTATAGGTAGTATTTTGGTTTCATTCTGTAGGTGTTGTTGAGGGGTTGTGGGTGTGCAGCCGGTGATTGTGCGGAGGGCTCTATTTTGCGTTATATGGAGTGTCATTAAGTTTTGATTGGAGAGCATTGGGTGTCAGACAGGGGAGGCATAGTTGATGGTGGGGCGTATAAATTGTTTGTAGATGGCAATTGAGGTTTGTACGTTGTTGTTTATGTCTGTGTTGGTCACTGTTTTGAGGATGTTGAGTTTTCTGTTTGCGGCTGAGGTGGTGTTTTGGATGTGTTTGGTGAAAGTAAGGTGGGTGTCAAAGGTTAGGCTGAGAATCTTTGGAGTTTTGTTGAGGGGTATGGGAGTGTTGTTTAGGAGAACTTGTGGGTGGGTGTTGGATAGGTGTTTGTCTGTTGTTATGAGGGTTATGGAGGAATTGTTTGGGGATGCCGTCATCCGGTTTTCTGTCAGCCAAGTTTTGGTTAGTGTTAAGTAGTCTTGTGTGATTGTTGTTGCGGTATCGAGATTTTGGTGGGTGGTGGCAATAGTTATGTCGTCGGCGTATGAAGTAATGTGGGTGTGAGTTGTTTGGGGTTGAGGGAGGTCTGCTGTGTATAGGTTAAATAGTGTGGGGGATAGTATGGCTCCCTGGGGTACTCCGTTTCTTATGTTTATGGTCCGAGATTTTTGGCCGTTTTGTTGTATTTGGGCGGTTCTTCCTGATAGGAAGTTGGCTAACCATATATATATATATATATATATATATATATATATATATATATATATATATATATATATATATATATATATATATATATATATATATATATATATATATATATATATATATAATATATATATATATATATAACAGTTAAAAATGGGTATGGTGAATTTGAAAGTCTGGTATCGGTAAAATTTTTGGTAGCTATCCCATATATATATATATATATATATATATATATATATATATATATATATATATATATATATATATATATATATATATATATATATATATATATATATATATATATATAATATATATATATATATATATATATATATATATATATATATATATATATATATATATATATATATATATATATATATATATATATATATATATATATATAGAAAATCTTGAAGAACTGTCTTCAGTGGATATTAAGAGTAAAGTTGAAATCACAGACGAACCTTTGGACCACAGTTTTTCTCCAAATGAAATTCTGGATGGGTAGAAAATTGAACCGATAGATGAACCATTGGGCCAAGATTTCTCTCTAGAAGAAATTCAGTTAAAATTTTAAATTTTAAATATCTGATCAAATAAATGCCTTGAAATATACTATAAAGTTTTGTTGTTTTAAGAATATTCCTCTTATATATAAATGTCTTAAATTATGTTTAATCATAAATCTGTTGGGTAGTTAGGTTGCATAACCTTGTATGTAAATTAAAACAGACCCCCGAGTAGATAAATCGCTTACAGAAAACTTGCAGTAGAACTGTTGAAGCCCTAGAAAAGATCATTAGTGTTGTTTATGATCTTAATTCAATGCTTAGGTGGTTCTCCATATATTTCAGAGGAGTGTGATTTTCATTTTTCCAACGTTCCCTCATTTCATTTTTTTGAGAAAAGGATTTTCTTGCTTTTGTCTGGGGAATAGTTCCTCTCGCGCTATTAATTAATTTGATTTTATAACCTCTGTCTCATGCTCGAGTGTTTTTCATCTCTCTACCTCACAAAAAGTATTTTCAATATTTCTTTGGTAGTTTCCAAACAGCATAATTGCCCTTGCTGGATTAATACCTTGATATATATATGTAATTATTGGATATTTCCCCTCGATCACATTCACCAAAGGATGGGTCTGATAATCCTTAAGAAAGTTCTTTGGTTATTTGTTAGATAATCGATTCATTCTCTAATGATAATTGTTAAATTTTGAGGGACTTTCCTCATTATCTGAGTGAGTAAATAATAGTTACCATCTATGCAATTTGAGAGTAGATTATAGATCCATTTATTAGTGAACTTGAAAGTATGAATGAAGATAGTATTGGTATGAGGACAAGATTGTTTTAGCGATCATATTTTGGTTACAAATTAGCTCATTCGAAAAACCTTTCAACTTCTGCACCAGTTGCTTTTTCTGTTCACATAAAATTTGTATAAATTTTCAATATTTTTGATTCTTTGTGTAACAAAATTATTTGATTTTATGGCTAATGTTTGTGTTTTTAATACTTGCTTTAATTTGGATTATCCATATTCCGAGTGAAAACTTTTATCTATTGATTATCATTAGTAAAATAAAGGTAACTATTTTTATTTCATCTTTAGATTAAGTTAATAATTGTTTAAATTTTTTTTTTTCATTATTGGTTAAGAACCATATTCCTTAATTGGTTTTAAACACTACATGCTTCTCTTCTTTTAATGAAAATTGAACTCAAACATGATCATGGGCCCCATTAATGAAATATTCCCGAGAGTTGCAGTTATTGAAATGAGTCTTTATCATCATTTTATGACACTTATATCAGTTGTCATTGTGTATTTTATACCTTTATAATGTTCTCATTTTGTGTATTAAATTTTTCTTGTTAAACGAAACAGAAAAGTAGTTATTCTCATTTTAGACGACGACAGTTTTGATATTTGAAGACTCAGAGATGGCAGCCTTCAAACGTGCAGAGCAGATAATCCTGAGAGAGTTTGACCTAAATCTTCGTTTTGATATTCAAAACAATTGAAACATCACTCGAAGTGTAGATACCCTCAAAACATCATTTACGAAAGACATAGATATCGTTCTTTTACTGGGATTAACTTGTTTTTCATGGGAGGAGGTTCCTCTCTTTCAAACGGCTCAAAAAAGAAGAAAATGTCAAACTAGTTACTAGAAAAACCAACATCAACTGGGCCGCTGTTCCTCGATTTATGTCCGAGGCTAACATCACTGTAAGACTCAATCCGAAGTGTAACTTATACTTGATAATTCCTACTGTCAAGGACGTTGTTCAGCATAACCTGAACACGATAATAACTAAGGATAAGAGATGCTATTTGAAGATAATGGACAGGGATCCTAGATTTAAAATAATAAACTTGAGACGAAACTCATTTATAAGAAGCAAGTGTCCTTATTGACCTCAAAATATTGGTGGCAAGACAAACGAGTCCTCATGATGCACCATGGGCTGAATTATTATACTGAAACGGCACTAGGACTGAACACTTGTCAAGACCCTCATAATCTTTGCCCAAAATCAAAAACCGAAAGTCTTAAATTTTCCCACAATGGTTGAAGATGGGATGAATTATACCGTCGAATGTGTTCGAAGTTTCTTTTGGGCCAGTTTTATCATATGTTCATGGATCAGCCCGATAAAGCTTGAAAATCAGGTTTATATTGTTTCTGACGACTCTACTGATTCGGCTACCTCTGTCATTTTTGACAATTTCACTCTCCCTCATGTACCAGTAATCTCTCCGAGAAGTTCTTCCCACCTACAGAAGGCTGCTGACGTCCCCGTAACTGATTCATCATTTTCACCATCCTCCTTAACTCTAAATCAGAGGCAGATTGCCTGGAATTATATTCGGGATATTGAGCTTGTAGTTCTGGGATTGAATCCATTAGAAGATCAACGGAAAGAATTGTGGGATCTTACCATCGTATTGGGAGGAAATGATGAGAGGTAGGACTTCACTACCATTTTGATCACGTAAATATAAATATTCAAAAATGGTTTTGATATCACGATTTCATAAATTTTATTTAATAGTTTACTGATTTTGATGTTTATTATTTTACTACTTTTATTGTTTACGTACGTTCATTTTGCGTTTTAGCTCACCGTTAATATTATTAAATATATTATATAAAAATCTATCACCATTTGATAAAATTACGCTTTTTTTTATTTATTACATTTTTTTCAAATATTTCATTGTAGTTTTAAGTATTTATTTATTTTATCCCTTGTGTTGCTACCGTCATGTAATTTTCTAGTTTGAGTGGGTTAGGTTTTGGCTTGGCCTCTGTTGTCTTCTGCTAAGTAGTTTGGAGAACTTCGGTGGATCATCTTCAGGTGGGGGAGGATATGAGGTTCTTGATACTAATAGTAAATTTGCCAGATACTGGATACCTGCCTAAAATGCCGGGTATTTCTTTAAATTTATATTAATTGCTAATTTAATTTATAAAAGGTATATATATATATATATATATATATATATATATATATATATATATATATATATATATATATATATATATATATATATATATATATATATATATATATATATATATATATATATATATATATATATATATATATATATATATAATAATAAGAATGTTGTTTATAAACTGAGCTTCTCGATAAGGAAAGTGGAGGATGTAAAGTAAAATAGGACTCTCCCTTCATTTATAATTTCAAACTGCGTTGTTGATATAATTTCTATGAGTTGTAGTGATGAACATCCTGTCCTTATTCTGGCAACTCTGCATTAGCGGTTGGCACAAGTTCAACTAAGTTTTTTGCTTTCCCTTATGTGGTCTAGAAACAAGCGCCTTCTTTGCTACTTTCCGGCCATGAATGATCTGGTTTGTTACTCGTTGTTTCATGAATACTAAAATTTTGTCATCACATAACGTTTTTCTCATTAACCTGGTTTCAACTGTGGGAATCGTGGAAGCTAGAATAGCTCACTGCAAATGAAGCTACTCATACCTGTTTGTTGATGATATAGTAGCATACCGTTTATTTAGGTTCCGACAGAGACAATTTCATCAGCATTACAACGCTAAAATTACCATACCTGGGCATTTCAGCTGTAGTTCAGTGACAACTGAATAAAGAAACTAGAATCCCAGCCTTGTTTTAATCAAGTGACCTGCTGTAAACATCAACTAAAGAGTAGTCTGCCCCTTTATGTGGATAAAAAAAAGTACAAAAGTCTATTAATTTTATTATACTCCTTTAGAGAATTATATAATTAAAACAATAATACGATTAAAATTTGTAAGAAAGGTTTTATCGAAATTTTTAATTTGCATATTCTTTTTTTGTTTTATTTTGTTTAGACTCTTGCAAAGGATGTATTGAGGCTTTTTTTTTTTTTTTTTTTTTTCTATCAAATGCTTTCAATTGAAACAATCAACTATTAAGAAAAAACCTTAAATGGACTCAAAAAGGAAATTGTAAATGGCTGTTAGTTTTTTCTTAGTCAATTTTTTTTTTGTCATGGTTATGTAAAATTTCTTAATCGCTTCACAGTACTCAAGCAATCAAACAGACAAAGGTTCAGTTACTACTTGTTCGCTCTGCAGCACCTGGGCAATCAAAACCACTTATTCTCTTCGTGTTTGGTGACAAAAAAGCCACTACTATCTACTTTTTTCCTAAGTTCAACTACTGGTTTCATGCCTAACCATATGTTTTTTTAAGTCTCCTTTACGATTGCATTCATACCTGCATTCAGAACACTTAAATAACTTGAAATTTTCGTGTTTAAGGACATGTGCTTTTAAGTTTCCTTTCTGGTTACATTCATAGGAGCAGTGAGAACATTTAAATAATTTTATTTTCGCATGTGTAAGCATGTGCGTTTTGAAGCTTCCTTTGTGATTACCTTCATAAGTGCACTGTGAACACTTAAATAATTTTATATTTCCGTGTTTATTAAGCATGTGCGTTTTTAAGTTTCCTTTTTGATTACATTCATAAGAACACTGGGAACATTTTAATAATTTAATATTGTCGTGCTTAAGCATATGTGTTTTCAAGTCTCCATTCCTATTACATTCATAGCTACACTGGGAACATTTAAATAGTTTTGTATCGCTATGTTTAAGCATATGTTTTTTTAAGTTACTTTTTTCATTACATTCATGATCACATTTCGGGCATTTAAATAACTTTTTATCCCCGTGTTTCAACATGTGAATTAATAGGTGTCTTTTCTGATTACATTCATAGTCACATTCACTACATTTAAATAACTTGATATTCCCATGAGTAAGATTGTGTCTTTTCAAGTTAAATTTATCATTACATTCAAATTTACATTCAGTACACTTAAATAATTTAACATTTCCATGTTTAAGCATGTTTAAGCATGTGTGTTAATAAAGTTCCTTTCCATTTACATACAAAACTACAGTCAGAACATTTAAATTTTATATCTTCATGCCTATGCATGTGTCTTTTCAACCTCCCTTCGTGATTACATTCATAGGAACAGTCAGAACACTTCAGTAATTTATTTTCATGCTTAAGCATATGTCTTTTTAAATTACCTTTATCATTACATTCATGGTCACATTCAGAACATTTAAATAATTTAACATTGGTGTGTTTAAGTAGGTGTACTTGTAAGTCTTTTTTCTGATTACATTCATAAGTACATTCAATTTCAGGACATTTGAATAATTTTACATTGCCATGACTTAGGAGATGGGTTTTTAAATTGGATTTGATATTACATTCATAACTGCAATGGGCGCATTTAAACAGTTTTTGGCTATGAGTCTTTAAATGATTTTTCAATTCTACTCTACTTTTAAAACTAATATTACAATATTTGCAACAGAGGATTTTCCATTTTTTCTTAATACTTTCCTTTTCCTTTTGAGGTGCCTTTCTTAAACTTCTTTTTAATTTGGAGTCCTCTTTCTCCTTCAACAGCATCAACAATAAATGTCTGCACATATATATATATATATATATATATATATATATATATATATATATATATATATATATATATATATATATATATATATATATATATATATATATATATATATATATATATATATATATATATATATATATATATATATATATATATATATATATATATTTCTCTTAATGCACAGCTGACTAGTGAACTAAATCAGAAGCTTGAAGAACTCGTAGTGAAAAATACACTTCAGTTATGGAACAGAATAGTACAGATATGGACTAAGCGTTGGCTATACCTCGATATTAAGCTAGACGACTGACTCCAATTAAAGTAAATGTTTAAAACATGGAAAAAAATGTTAATGAATTAGAAAAGATTGATAATTTCATACACATTAATTAATATGGGTTTTGGTAACCTACGAAGGAATTTCTATTTTACAAAAATAAGGTACATACCAAACTGAGTTAGAGTATGAAAAGAAAGGGTCTGATAGTGCATAAAATAATGAATCCGAGAAGGATACGTAGAAGAAATTAGAATAATCATTTTGGTTTATGCCTGAAATGTATGATAAAGAGTTCAATTGCCTCAGATATATGGTAAAGAAAAATTTAATTTTTGGCAATCAATGACAATTCTTACGTTCTCTGGAGAAATGTAAGAGTGAAGGGGAGGAATATTCGAAAATATATTCATTAAGTTTAAAAACAATCGAAGTCTATTTCTTTATTAAAATTAAATAATTAAAATTAACATTGTAAAATTTGGGCCTACGTGCGTCGCTGTTCTCTATGCTCTCTTCCTTTGGGTTTCCTCCTTCTCTTTGCGTACTCATGTCTAGTTTCCTCTCAAATCGCTCCATATTAATACTTGCTGATGGAGTGAATTCTTCATCTTTCTCTATTAATTGTGGTGTTCCTCAGGGTTCTGTTCTATCTCCTACTTTATTCTTACTTTTCATCAATGACCTCCTTAGCTGTACTTCTCTGTTCATTCTTATGCCGACGATTCAACTCTCAATTCTTCTACTCATTTCAAATCTGCTCCCTCTTTTGCTGCTAGAGTTGCTTCTCGTCTTCAACTTTCCGATTCCATTCTTGCCAATCTGGATGGGATTTCCCGGTGGGGTCATAACAACCTTGTGAAATTCAACTCTTTAAAAACTCAACTTCTTCACATCTCTCTCTCAAAAACACCTCCGAGCTTTTCTACCTCCTTCGACGTCCCTCCTATCTCACCTGTGAACAGCATAATTATTCTTGGTCTGAATATGAACAATAATTATCTAGGAAACCTCATATTAAACGGTTACCAAGGTGACCTCTAAAAAAGCTGGGCATTCTGTTCAGATTGCAGGATTTTTTTCCTTCTGAACAGTTACTCCAATTATATAAGGGTCTTATCCATCCATGTATGGAGTACTGTTCTCACATTTGGGGTGGTTTCGGTTCAACCCTTCTTTTGGATAAGGTTGAGTCTAAAGCTAAAAGACTAATAAACTGTCCCCTACTTTCAAACTCCCTTGACTCTCTTTCTCTGCGATGTGACGTTGGCGCACTCTCTCATTTCTATAGGTACTACAACGGCAGGAGCTCGAGGGAATTGACCTCTCGCATTCCACCACCATTGCGTCGCCCTCGCAGCACAAGGGGTGCCTTGCTTGCACATGAATTTTGTGAGCATAGCAAACTCTAGGCTTGCACATTGTGGTACAACCACTTTTCCAGCCACCTCTGTTCTGTGGATCTCCCTACATTCTTGTTTTTCCTGCTGTATTTAACCTACCTCTCTTTAAATCAACTGTCTGCGCCCACCTGAGGGATCTACGGTAAGTTCGGGATGAAGTGGGATTTATTTTATCCTTTAATTATGCCCTTCGTTGAAAAGGGCTCTGCCCGTGAGTGGTGGTAAAAATAAAAAAAATAAAAGGAAGTTGGGAAAACATAAGGGGAGTGTTCTAGATTTTACCTGTAGAGTACATGTAAGATTGAGGATAGTGGACAAGTCTGGAGTCTGAGTTGGACAGAGAAAGGATTAGACTGTGTGGAAATGCGTGTCGCAAAGAGCCCTTCTCAATGGAGAAGGTATACGACAAGAGAGTTCAGAAGAGCAATGTCCGTTGTAATAGCGATTGTGTAGAGAAAATGACGCAACAATTCGACGGGCAGAAAGAGAACGGAGAGAGAGCTGATATGACAAAAAAGTCCTAGATTCCACCTTTTCAAGGAGTGGAACCACCCCTTATGTGAGGCGTAATGAAGTGTGGAGTCATCAGCATAGGTGTGGATAGGTGAAGAAGTAAGGGTATTAATGAAAAGTAAAAAAAGTATTGGGGATAGAACAGAACCCTGATGACCACCACTATTAATAGATTTAAAGGACGAACGAAGACCATCTGCAACAGCTGCTATAAAACGACCGGAAAAGAAATCAGAGAGAAGGATAGATTCCAACGGAAGGGAAGTTTAAAAATCAAAGCTTTGTGCCAGACTGTATCGAAAGCTTTCAATATGTCCAGCGCGATAGCAAAAGATTCACCGAAATACCAATATATCACCAGGAGAGCATTTTTATCGAAAGCCATACTGGTAATCAGAGATAAGACAAGAAGAATTGAGATGTTTCCAATTCATTAACTTTGAACTTGAAAAGAAACTTAGATAATCAAAAACTTTAGACAGAACGGAAATTAAAGAAATGAGACGGTAGTTTGAGCGTTGAGAGGGACCCCTTTCTTTGACACAGGCTGAATGAGCACACGTTTCCAGCAAGAAGGGAAGATTGCAGTAGAAAGACAGAAACGAAATAGTTTACCAAAGCAGGATGCAAGTTTAGAAGCACAAGTTTTGAGAGGCACAGATGGAATACCATCAGGACTGTTAGTGTTAAGCTCATAGAGAGCATAAATGACGTCTTTAGAAGAAATTACGATTTTAGGCATTAATGAGTTGAAGGTGGAGGAACAATTGCAGAATCGTCTAATGAAAATTTTTTATGGATATATATATATATATATATATATATATATATAATATATATATATATATATATATATATATATATATATATATATATATATATATATATATATATATATATATATATATATATATATATATATATATATATATATATATATATATATATATATATATATATATATATATATATATATATATATATATATATATATATATATATATATATATATATATATATATATATATATATATATATATATAAAGAAATAACGACAGCTTTTCAAAATTAATATTGAGTAATGATATTCATACAAACTTAGCAATGAACTATTTTGAAAATAGTTGTAACTTGTGAATAATATGACAATTCTTTTAAGAGACATATATTATCTTTTAACGTTGTAGTGAGGAGATCAAGTTTTTGTCAACGAGAAAACCTGAAAGCTGACAATAAAGGCAGAAAAATGGGTGAGTGCGTTACTTTAGATATGAAAGGATATTATAATATTGATATTTGCAAGTTATCATACGTAACTGTTTAATAAATGTCATAACATTAAGTCCATATTTCCATTTTCACACAAATGGCAGGTACTCGAGGGAGTTGACCTCTCACATTCCACCACCATTGTGTGGCCCTCGCAGCACACAAGGGGTGCCTTGCTTGCATATAAATTTTGTGAGCATAGCAAACTCTAGGCTTGGGCATTGTGGTACAACCACCTTTCCAGCCACCTCTGTTCTGTGGAACTCTCTATCTACCTCTGTTCTGTATACTACAATTATATTGTTTATTCATTCAAGTAACACCTTTAAAACAATTTATTCTTACCAAATTTTCATCCGATTCAGAAAGTTTCTCAAAGAGTTTCTTCTTTCCTGCATCTTCCTCCTCAATATCCCAAGGTCCTTCTTTTACCTCAATCTCATTCTTCACATTAACATTCCGGTATTTCACTTCCTCCTACAAAAAAAAAAAATGTTATGAAAAGAATGTTTTTTCAGACTGCTAAAATAATAATAATAATAATAATAATAATAATTTGAATCATTTTATTCAGTAAAATATTACATGTACAAAATGTAATTTTGTTTCAATTTAAATATTTAAGCCTACGATGTTACAATTTAAATCTAAACTGAATTTTACATATACAGAAATAGTATTTTAATCAAATACATCTAGGGAAAAAAGTAGAGATGTACCGATGGTATCGTATCGGCAGTATCGGCCACTTTTTTGGGTATCGGTATTGGTTAATATGGCTGACACTTGGTCGATACTCCGATACTTTGAATTCGACTACTAAGTGATGTCTTTACCTTAAAGGAGTATATTATGTCATGTTTGAATAATAGCGTTTTTTATATTTTGTCTTTTCTGCTGATTAATTGAGGTCTCTTCTTTCATTATTTTTATTCTTTATATTGTAGCTAGTTAAAGAATCTTCTTGTAAATTGTAATCATGTTAAAACATAAAAGCGAGTAGCTAAACTTTGTTAATACTTACTGGAAAATGGAAATGGAAAATTTTTTGAATAAACACAAACATAAAAAAGTTATTAGTATTATATTTGCATTTATTATTCCTAAAAGATAATATTTTAATTTATAAAATATACTTGGGCACAACCAAATATGAAATATATGACTAAGTATTGATTGTACAGGGAATGCAATCCTCAGTTGCCTAGCAGTACACAAATGTTCTATCTTATTACTGTGTATTTCTTATAATAATTAAAAAATAGAGTATCGGTATCGGCCTCTTTACTGGTATCGGTACATCTCTAGACAAAAGTACAATCTATTTACATTAAGAGGTTGTAGGAGGGGTCGTCTGAAATGATAAAATTAGGTCCATTGGAAATAAGAGGTATTAGAAGGAATTGAAACATCTACCTACTCAACTGTTTGTCTATTCTGCACCTCATTCACATCGTTTCTACATATGTGTTTATAGGTTTTATAAAGTAAGCATTCATTTATTCACACACCATTCATTTATTACATCAAAATGATGCATCTCTCTCATTATACAATTACGTTACAACAAGATTCAATATTTTATTCACTTAATTTTAATTCATTTAATATTATTTCATTTTTATCTATTTAATTTTCTTACATTTTATTTGCAATATAAAGGGTTTTATTTTTATTTTCAGTTAGACTTTTGTTTTTAAAAATGCCATAGAAGTGTCTTTTGATTTTCCTTGACATATCTTTAAGTTGTCTTTGGAAATTACTTACCAAAAACCACAATAAAATAAACAGAGTAATAAAGAAGTAATAATAAGCATTATTATAAAAAAGATAAAACACATAAAATGACATTACTAGTAAGTCAAAATTGACATTTTCATACAAACATAGTATGAGTTATTTTGACATTCTTTTTAATCACTGAACTTCACCACACTACAATTGTATAGTTTATCAGTTCATCTTTAAACACAATTTATTCTTACCCGATTTTCATCTGATTCAGAAATTAGCTCAAAAAGTTTGTCATTCCCTGCAACTTTCTCCTCAATATCCACAGGTCCATCTTTAACTTCAACCTCATTCTTCACATCAACATTTACATAATTTGTTTCCTGTTAAAAATATTATGAAGACTTGTTTTATATTGATAAAATAATAATAATAAAAATAATAAATATATAATAATAATAATAATAATAATAATAATAATAATAATAATAATAATAATAACTTTTAAAGCATTTTATTCAAATTATTATACATAAAAAATGCAAATTTTTTTAAAGTTTCATTCAAATAGAGTAGTACCTCATACTAGAGTTTAATTTATTTCAAGAGTGAGTTCGTTTTAAAAGACAATTTTCTCTATTTAAACTAAAAATCCACCCCATTTTTTTAAAAGTATTTTTACCTAACAAAATGTGCAGTTAGAAAAAATATAATTATAAAAAGCAAAGAATGTAAACAGTTATTTATCTTAGAACTGAGAGGGTCTGGGTTTGAGGGAGGCAGTAGAGTGGGGAGGAGGAAGAGGATTACTGTTTGGAAGGAGAATTTCCTTCCCTTAAAACGTCTGGCACATTTTCTTGCGTTCTCTCTCTCACACTATCGTACTTAATCTAGGCTTTTTGCCTGTTAAACTTTGTTCATTGTCTGCAGGTCGTTTTTTCAGGAACCCGTCAAGCGAAACAATTATTCATCAGTTCAGGGGGTCAGAAGATATGGACCCCAAAAATTTTTGGAAAATTACGTTTTGGATAAACCAACTAGATATAATTACCTTCATATTGTGGGCTTACAAGGAAAATGTATTGTCCAAAAAATGCAAAAAAATGAGTTATTAATGGTAGTAAGTACAACAAATTGTGCTCTATCCACAGGGAAAACAATCTAAGTCGTACCCCTTATAGTTCCTTAGTAATGAAATCGTAAAAAAAAAAAATTTTTAGTCCATTACAAACAATGTTTTCAAATTGATTTATTTCGAAACCACTTTTTTGGACAAAACAAAATTAAAACTGAAAATCTTTCATTATTTTTGAGGCCACAAAATATTGATTTGAAAACTGTCTGTGTACAAAATTCATGTACAAGAATTTTAAATTATTTATTAATTTGATAAAATTTAATAAATTTTCTCTCTTGGTACAGAAAGAAATTAAACATTTATGAAATTTGATTTAATTACATACCTATATATTTATAAACTTAGTAATTATAACAAAAAATGTTGTGAACTATTACGTTGACACAAAAAGACTATAACAAAGAGCCTTAGAAACATTTCAAAGAGTGTTGTAACCAAATTTTGTAACATTTTATTTAAAAAGTGAATCGATATTCGCAAGCATGTTTGAACAAATTGAATCAAGCAACACAGTTATCCACCAACATTATCATCTGAATCTGAGACTAATAATGCAGATGCTAAAATAAAAGATTCTGCAGATAGTGATCAGAAATCAGATGTTATACTAGAAGATTTAAACTTGCGACTGGTGAATCTTGATGTTACTCCAATAAAAGCAATGACATCAATGACCTATTCGCAAGGCTTGTCTCGGGTGCAAAAGTATTTGTTAAAATCTTTAATTTATATAAACAAAATTCTACTTTTAAGATCATTATTATTATTATTATTATTATTATTATTATTTTAATAATAATAATAATAATAATAATATTTTCATTTCCAAGTTACCTTTAATTCTGAAATTTGCTCAAAATAATGACCACCTGTTCCATCATCTGTAATTTCTAATACTTCATCTTTAATTTCATATTCATTTTTGGTATCCATAATATAGTCTATTTCCTATTCAAAATGTCTCTGAAAGTCAGATTTTATTTAATTCTGTGAGAAAAAAAAAAGAAAATTAAAACTCAATATTTAATCTTTTTTAGATAAAAGGACTAAGTTCACAAACAAAGAGGATACGTTGTGAAAATCGTAATGTTAACATTTTATGTAAATTTACTTATTTATATATATATATATATATATATATATATATATATATATATATATTATATATATATATATATATATATATATATATATATATATATATATATATATATATATATATATATATATATATATAGTTGAAGAGACATAATGCACTATTGTTTTTACATGTAAATAATAAAACCTCATAGGAAATAAAACAAAAATTAAAACAAGAAGCAAGGCTTTTGAATAGACAACCACCTTTCCTTTTTCAGACTCAAATTCTTTTTTAAAAACAAAAATGTAATAATACAAAAAAGGTATATAATTTTTAAGAAAATTAATGGTTGATCATTAAAGTAATATTATCAAGATTCTTTATGAACAATAACTTTGAAAAATTTTTAACAATTTGTAAAATCATCTCATAAATCAGTATTATAACAATTATAATTATTAATATTTTTAATAAGAAAGGACTCTATTAACTTTTTTTTATTAACATTACTCTCAATAACATTAAAATGCATGTCTTTTAATTCAATGCTGTTTTTCTGAGGTATAATGTAGTGAAGGCTGAGTTCTCATCATCAGGGTGGAGAGAGTAACTACGTTGGTATTTTTTTGGGGGGGTATGTCTGCAGTCTCTATGTAAATTTTATTGGTCTTTACAAGGGACCTTATAAACCGCAAAATTATTTTGTTCTTGCCTAATAAATATTTGATTATTAAAAATTTTTTAATGTTTGTAGGAACACTCGAGACTAATACAAATTCATTTGGCATAAATTTCTTGAGATTCTTAGAACTGGGATATTTTAAATTTGTTATTATCTACTTTCCTGTTAGTGTTACTTCTACTATTATCATCAACAAAATCATCTATGTTAAGAACAATGTCTGTCCTGACTGAATCCTAATGCTTTGAAGACAGACATAATATGCATGATCTCTTTATCTAAAAACATTGAACTATAAAGTCTCAATACTCTGAGAAAAAAACTCTTGATAAGGCTAAATTTTACATGAGATTCATGTACATTAACTCTCTTGCTCTATCAGTAATTGCGTAGTTCAACTGATCATTTTTTTTCTTAATATATCAAAACTATGAAGTCAAAATGATCTAAAATTAATTTTCGTTACATTGAGGTGTGAAAAATGATTTTGTACAATAAAAATACTAAAAAATATAAATTTAATTAACAAAGAGTAATACATTAAGCAACACATTATACAAATTTAATGATGTATTATTATTTGACATTGCACTACCAGATTAAAGCTTCAGAGTCAAAGTGAAAATTTAAGAAATTTTATGGCTATTCGAGTTTTAATAAAAAAGGTTAAATTTTATTTTATTTTATTTATTTTTTTTTAAATATACTAAATTTTAAACAAAATTTTTACAAAATAAAGTGAATTAAGTAGTAAATTAAAATGGAAATATTTTTATTTTTTTTCATACTTTAGTAATTCTTTTGTAAAGTGACCTTTTAACCATTTTCACTATTTTTGCACAGAACACAGTAAATGCATTAAAAATAAGAATAAGATCAAAAATTTTGCTCTGACAGTCCTATAACATCATTTATTCAAGTAGCAAATATCTTACTTAGTGTTTACTTGGGGTTTAATAGGCTCATAGAAGTACAAACCCCTACCCATGGTCTTTTTCCTTCAGAAGACAGTTTTCAGATTCTTTGAAGTTCCTCAGAGTGGAGGAGGAATTTGCAAATAGCATCAATAACCGCAGTATTATATTGCAGAGGTGTGTTTGTTGCATCAAGCAGTATGGGGAGGGTTAGTACTGAATGTCCTAGAGGATACAAGCTTTGAAGAAGAGATCTAGCTATTAGATATTTTGGACAGTGGAGAAGGAAGTATGGAATGTCCTCTATTATGGTGGGACACCAAGGGCACAAAAGCTGTCTTGTAATGCCCAATCTGCAGAGGTGAGAGTTCAACCTTGCATAGTCTATTTTCAATCTAGTTAAGACAGTATCCAGTCTCCAGTTATGATTTATACATGTATGTGGATATGCAGAAGAATTCACCCTGAACTGTCCCAAGTAAGAGATAAATAGGAAATTTTGAAGTTCCCGATTCCATATAGTCCTATAAACCTTGTTGATTATTTCACCTGATTCTCTGATTTCTAGTGAGGTGATAGTGAGTGAATCAAGGTTATGTGCAAGTTGCAGCGCTTTATCAACAATTTCATTTAAAGTGATGTCTATATGCGGTGGTACCCAGTGGAAATCTATTACCCAAGATTAAACGATTAACAATTTTAGGAGACATGAGTGTATGTGGTAGTATATTCTGTGGTATGAATGTGGCTTGGGAGTAGAGATGATTTGAAGAATTGCCTTAGAGTCACAAAATATAATTACCTTTTGAGGAGGAACGAATTGCTCCACAATATGCAGAGCATAAAATATGGCATACAATTCAGCAAACACTATGGAGTGCTCCAGAGGAAGTTACCAGGTTCTAGTGGCTGAAAGTGAGGGAAATATGAAGATTGCTGAATATGGCCATCAGTAAATAGAAAGAAGTCAATGTAATTGGTGTTAAAAAAGATTGAAGAAAAGATGCTGACCTTCATGTGGATGGAGTATTCCTCCTGTTCCACTTCTCCAAAGATAAACTGAAGAATATTTGAGAAAAACATAGAAGGGAAAGCGGAGTCACTGCAGAGCCTGGAGAGAACTGTGGAATTGATATTCCCAGAGTAAGGAACTGAGATAAAGCCCGAACAATAAAAGGTTGGTGTCTGGTCCCCCCCAGTTGTTTAAACAGCACAAATCCAGGAACGAATAATATAAATTATACAATTGGGGGGGATTGTGGATAAGTTGAAACCTTATGGTTTTAGTAACCTGAATTTCTCGTTGGAGG
Organism: Armadillidium nasatum; assembly: GCA_009176605.1. Lineage (NCBI taxonomy): Eukaryota > Metazoa > Arthropoda > Malacostraca > Isopoda > Armadillidiidae > Armadillidium > Armadillidium nasatum. The sequence continues at coordinate 2,919 of SEYY01024680.1, read as the reverse complement.
TTAAGGAGAAGCAGACCAGTAACAAATATCTTCACTTTTCACCATTGTATACGCCTGCAACATTAGGGATGCTGAAAAAGTTTCGATATATATCGATATAAATATTTTTTTACGATAGTATTGATAAAAATATAAACGATATTTTCAAAACCAATATATCGATATATCGATATTTTATCTTCAGTATCGAACCAACGATATTTTTATTTTACTTCTAGAAATTTTAAGTAGTTTTCTGCTCCTTTATAAATAAAATAATTTAAAAAAATATTTATATATATATATATATATATATATATATATAATATATATATATATATATATATATATATATATATATATATATATATATATATATATATATATATATATATATATATATATAAATATAATATAATATAAACACCCTAAACTTCAACCTAAGAGCCAAATATATAACTTTAAAACGATAAAATCATAAAAAGATAAAAGGAATTACAAATAACTAAAACTTATTATTAAAAATTTATTTATTGTTTTTTTTTTTTTTTATTTATATATATATATATATATATATATATATATATATATATATATATATATATATATATATATATATATATATATATATATATATATATATATATTATAGGAACCGACCGGGGCCCCGGCCCCGGCCAAAAATCAAGGAAAACCGGGGTTGCCGGTTAAAATTAAATGGCAAATTATACTTAAATTTTTTTTTTTTTAATTTTCAGCCGATTCTGCTGAAACTTTCAGTTATATAGATTTTTTACCGGTAAGAAAAGTCCATTTCTAGCGTTTTTCCGAGTCTATTATGGTTAAAAAAAATCTTTTTTTTTTTTTTTTTTTTTGAAATTTTACCCATTTTTAATTGAATGGCGGTGCCAAACCACTTTTTAGAAAGAGCTGAAAATTGGACTATTTATTCAAAAAATTAAATGGGATACAAAAGTCTCTAATAGACTTTTGTTCCCAGAGTTATAGGAAAAATGTTATAAGCTAAAAACTGACCAACTATAGAAAAAAAAAATTTTTTTGAACTAAAAAAAATCCACCTTTCCAGACAAAATTTTTTTTTAAAAAATACAACTATGACATTTCCTATTTTTGGTTTGTATAGAGGAGGGGTGGGGCTACAAATTCCTCTATGTACTTTATTCGATGACATTCGTTGGTTTTGAGATATAGCCTTCAAAAAGGTCCATTTTTTGCCAAATTTCAAAAATTCCCAAAGTTTGAGAGGCTATATCTCGCTTCAAACAAAGAGCATTTAAATATGCACTAAATAAATATTGTTGCCCTGCCCTCTTCTAAACAATATTCACAAATAAAAAAAAATAGTGTAAACATTTTTATAAATAATTTTTTCCTCCAGAAGGGTACGATTTTTGCAAAAATTTTTTCAAGTGCTTATATAACTTTTTTCTAGACGTGATATCAAAAACCTATTCCCACCAATGCAAGAAATTGGGGCAAAGATATTCAGCTAAATTTTCAGCTCATGTGGACCAGTGGTTTGATCCAGTTATTCATTTTTAGCAACTTTGGGTCCAAATAAGTTTCAAACCGTTATAGACTCAAAAAAATGCTCGAAATCAACTCAGAACTTCGTGAAAAAATTCACATACTTTGAAAATTTCAGCTCAATCAGTCAAATAATAATAAAAAAAAAATTCAAACAAAATATAAGAAAATTAAGATTTTTTTTCTTTTCTGTTTCTTTTGACCGCTCCTTTTCTGCTAGTGAATGTTCATCTTTGTGTTTTGATTTTAGATACTCCAAAAAGATTTGGTTGAAATTTTTTTACTTGTAGCACCCGGAGGTTCTCTTCTAATTTTCTGACTGCAGATGTTAACATTTAGCTATTTCGAGCCTATCCTGAAACATTGTAAAGTATTCAAATACTGCAGAAGCTGATCTTTTAGCCATATTGACTGAAAGTATAAACAAATTAATAATTTTTAAATAATGTAGCTAAATGATACAAGTTTGATACATAGCAATAAAATAACAATGATATGTATAAATACAGGTTAAATTGATAATTTTATATCTTACATTTTTTCAAACTTTACCTTAGGGTCTTACCTTACCTTACCTGTTGAATCACTATTATGAATTAGAATATTTATTTTTTTAATTTTTGTACTTTTTTTAAACTTTAACTATACAAAACTGTAATTTTTTTTTTTTTTTTTTTTTTTTTTGAAAATGCATATAATCATTAATTTAAGTGAATGTTGGCTATTCTACTCCTTCCTTACAATTAAATAAACCTTATATCTAATTTTCTTAACCTTAAATTTCAGTGCTTTTGACCTCTTTACAAATTTTACCCCGGCCAGAACCCCGGCCCCGGCCCGGCCCCGGCCAAATTTGGGTGACCCCGGCCCCGGCCCCGGCCCCGGCCAAATTCCAACCCCGGTCGGATATATATATATATATATATATATATATATATATATATATATATATATATATATATATATATATATATATATATATATATATATATATATATATATATATATATATATATATATATATATATATATATAACAGCTTTGTTTTATCTCTATGGATTTTTTTTTTTTATACTTGTACAAGTATCTGTCATGGGTCCCAAAATTTGAGGCCCACCCCCAGCGCGGGGTTCGCGCGGCCTTTATCGCAGCTACTACTTCTCATTGAAACCTTAATTTCTTTTTAAAAAACCGTAATAGTTAAACCATTGAAATTTTAAAATTTTTAAACTAGTAAAGTACATTCCATGGATCATCAAATTATATATTATCCGATTCTCTAACCGCTATAGCACGTACGGTTTAAATAAGTGGTATAGAACAGGGAAAGCCAAATCCTGCATTCTGGCACACGGACGAATATTTCATGGCACAATCACCATATAATACGGC
>SEYY01024679.1:47500-50000 GCA_009176605.1 Armadillidium nasatum | reverse complement strand
CAACGTTTTTCATATAAGGGCTGTTAAGCTTTTAATTAAAAAGGCCAAAATATCATCAATAATGGATTTACCTTAGGGAAGAAAAGGTTAAAATGGACCATTGCTGTGGAAGTTTAATTCACAAAAAGATATATAATATGCATTAAAGAAATATTGGATAATAAATCAGATTTATTATAAAATTTGAACTATTTAAATAAGGATAATTGTGAGGTGAGTGAATACACAAAAGGTTAATTTGTTCTAACAATTACTATTGTTTATAATTCTGCAAATACAGATAATGTATATGTCATTTTTTTAAGTGTGTAATTATTACAGCGTTATAAAATTATTAATTTAATTTATAATTTATTCCTATATAATGCTCTTTAAATATTTTAATTCAAAACTATTATTTTTAATTCTTAAATTTCTAATTGATTTATTATAATGAAGTTCATTAATATATGAATGATATTTAACTCTGTCTCTACATCTTCTCCATCCACACTCCAGAACGCAATATCGTCTGCATGTACAAAATACCATGATCTGCTTCTCCTTCCCACCGTTCCTTAAAAATCTCTGAATAATCTTGTCCATGTAAGCAACGAACAGCACAGGTGGCAACACACTACCTTGCTTCAATCCTTTTTTCACATCAAACCATCTTTCATTTTTGTGTCCAGTACGTATTGTGCACGAACAGGACTCGTACAGACTATTGACTGCTCTCAACGTTCTACCTGATATTCAGCAATCTCTTTCCAAATATCTCCACAAATTATTTCTGGGCTTTGAATCAAAAGCCTTCTGCAAATCTATAAAAGCTACATTTGCTCCGATATTATATTCTCATGTCTTCTCAACCATCTTTCTCAAACCCAAGATAAGATCTGTTTTCTTCTACATTGTATATAACTATGATTACTGTTTCTTCATTTTTCCGGCACTTGACCCCTACACCAATTCATGTTTAGTAACCGCAATATATAAATTTTAGTTTGTTCGCCTGCATTTTTCATCAGCTCTATTACTATTCCATCCTCTCCTGGAGCTTTACCGCTTCTCACTTTGGCAAACTCTAACTCAAATTATTTCCTGAAACTCCCCTCCCTTTCTCTCCTCTTGATTTTATCTTTCCTGTTCCAAGTTCAGCAAAGATGCAAAATACTATGTCCATTTTTCTTTAATTTCTCTTGATGCATGTTTTTATGCTGTTCACTTTGGTTATATCTTTCCTGTATAATTTTGCTAGTCCTCTGAGGCCTCCCCCCAACTTCCACCAGCTCTCTCATTTTTAGATCTTCTCTTCACTACCTTTGCTTCATTTCAGACTAACACATATTCCTTTCAAGATTCAGGAGTTCTCCTTCCCAATCATTCCTTCCTCCCTTTGAACTTCTGAGTTATTGTCCTTTTCACTTCCTTGGCTCATCAAGGTATGTGCATCTTTCTTCCAACCACCCCTCCATTTTTCTCCCAGCACCTCAACTGGCAACTCTTTTAAACATCCCTCAATCTCTGTCCATGTGTTCTCTCTTCCATCCTTCAGCTTATTCATCTTTTCCTTCATCTTGTATTATTATTCAGCTCTTATATTCTGCACTTTGAGGCTCTTTGTGTTTATAATCTTTCTTTTATATACTAACTGCTTCCGAAAGATTTTTTTTCTTAATTTTTGCTACTATCATACTATGGTCAGAATCTAAGAACAAACCGGGTATGACTTTAGCATTGCACACGATTCTCTTATCTGATGAAAAAAGTAGTCTTTTACAGATTTAAGATCAAAACTTCTCTAGTCTGACTCCATCTGTATGCGACTCTCTATCCTGATAGAAACAGTTCATTATTTTCAGGTTGTTTCTTGCGCACTTGTTTATCAATCATTCTGTATTCTTTATTTCCTCCTCAAAAGGCCCTAAAGCCTCTTCTCTCTCTCTTAATACCCTTACATTAAAATCTCTAATCATTAGAGACACTTCGTACATTATCTCTATGTGTTTCCTCCAAATTTTCCATGAAAGCTTCTTTCTTCTCCTGCAGACAATCCTACTCCAGTGTGCATACCTGAAATAGTCGGAATTTTCTGTTCCTCAACTTCATCGAGCGTACCATCAGCCTCTCACTAATCAAACGAAGATCTTGAATAAAAGGTGACAATTTATATCCTTTTATCATAGCGACTCAATGTCCACAACCTCCTTCTAATGCCCATGAATACATTAGGATGTGACCTCCTCCTCTCTCTTTTCCCTCGATGAACACCGATCCGGATGGCGATCATGTATAAACGGTAAGAGCTGAAAATACTTGAACCTTGACAAATATAGGGGTGCCGCACGCATCATCGATAAAAGGTGGCCTTCAAGGACTACCTACAAGGCGTGCTTCACTCTGAGATAGAGTCTGTGATCTTTAGGGGCTTTTTAATCACGTGGACATGGAGTTCTTCTTATAGGTTGTGTAAGGATGATACACCATGGCTACATTAAGCTGCTGTACAACCAGGTTT
>SEYY01024679.1:12500-42500 GCA_009176605.1 Armadillidium nasatum | reverse complement strand
AGCAGAGGTTCCAAGGACTCTTCTATTTATCATTTACTGTCTATAATGAGTACCGAGTTCTGACAGTTATATGGATGCAAAGAGCTTGAAAACTGATCTGTGTTGCTTATATTTTGGGAGGCTTAATGGATCAACGAGGAAGTCTCCAGGTTCATTGTTTAAATTCTCCTCTGCTTTCCGTGGTTCGATTCTTGGTGGGGAAGAATTTTTTCTCCGAATATATATATATATAATATATATATATATATATATATATATATATATATATATATATATATATATATATATATATATATATATATATATATATATATATATATATATATATATTATTATTATTATTATTATTATTATTATTATTATTTTTATTTTTTTTTTTTTATGTGAAGGAGTGCTTTATGAGTAAAATGCTTTTTCAATTAAATAGAATAAAAAGAGATAATGCTGCTGTTATTCTCCATAATAAAAAAATTCGGAATGGACAAAAATCTGCAAATTAAATTTTGATGTTCTTCCTATTTTTCTTCCTTATAAATTTGATGTCTTTCTCAGTCTCAAAAACATTGTTATTCATCAAGTGCCTCAAAAGGGAACGGTTCCTTCACTCTCGTCAATATTTTTTTTTGAAAAAATAAAACAAAAACATCCAAAAAATAGAATACATAAAAAGCAACGAAAAAAACAACACTCTTATTGAGGAAGAAACACAATACTGTTAAATAAAATATTCATCCATTTAGCTTTGGGGGAAATGAAAAAAACATCTCGAAGACAGTGAAATTTATCCTCAATATTGTATCTTCCCAAACACCGGTACACACAAGCACACACACACTATATATATATATATATATATATATATATATATATATATATATATATATATATATATATATATATATATATATATATATATATATATATATATATATATATATATATATATATATATATATATATATATATATATATATATATATATATATATATATATATATATATATATATATATATATATATATATATATATATATATATATATATATATATATATATATATATATATATATATATATATATATATATATATATATATATATATATATAATATATATATCTCCTCCGGTGGGCAAAGGCCAGAGGCCTACCAAATTCCACCGGAGTTGGGAAGGATCTATAATCATGGTTGATGGAAGCCGACGTGTCCAGATACACGGCGTTTGAAAGTATGCAAGTCAAAGGAAGTTGGGAAAACAGATTAAGGGAGTGTGTTCCAGACTTTATCAGTAGAGTATATGTAAGATTGAGCATAGTGGTTAAGTCTGGGGTCGGAGAGTTGGACAGAGAAAGGATGAGACTGTGTAGAAAGGCGTGTCGCACGAGCTCTTCTCAATGGATAAGGTATGTGACGAGAGAGTTCAGAAGAGCAGTGTCCGTTGTAATAGCGATAGTAAAGAGAGAGTGACGCAACAATTCGACGGTCAGAAAGAGATTGAAGAGAGTTAGTAAGAGCTGGAGAGTTGATGAGACGAAATGCCCTAGACTCCACCTTCTCTAGGAGAGCTGTATGTGTGGAACCACCCCAGATGTGCGAAGCGTACTAAATACAGGGGCGAACAACACCTATACAGAGCAAGCAACTGGGGTGGCGTGAAGAAATTCTGAAGGCGCCTCAGAACACCCAACCTCTTAGAAGCTTGTTTAGAAAGAGAAGTAATGTGATCTTTCCAAGAAAGATCACGAGAAAAAGAAACACCAAGAATATTAAGAACAGATGAAGGCTTGAGTTGTGTGTTTTCGAAGAAGATATCATAGTTGTGTGGAAGATTGTGTCGAGTGGAGAGATGAAAAAATTGAGTTTTTGAGGCATTGAAAACAACCATGTTTTCTCTGCCCCAATTAGAAATACGTGAAAGATCAGAGGTTAGTTGCTCCAAGGCTACCCTTCTCGAGTCTATCAACTGCTGTTGGGTGGGATGTTTTTCAAACTGGAAGGAATAATGAAAGGTGGAGTCATCAGCATAGGAGTGGATAGGAGATGAGATAATAGAGAGAAGATCATTAATGAAAAATAGAAAAAGTGTTGGGGATAGGACAGAACCCTGAGGAACACCACTATTAATAGATTTAAAGGAAGAACGGTGGCCGTCTACAACAGCAGCTGCTATAGAACGACCGGAAAGGAAATTAGAGAGAAGATCACAGAGAGAAGGATAGATTACTGAAAGAGGGAAGTTTAGAAATTAAAGCTTTGTGCCAGACTCTATCGAAGGCTTTCGATATGTCCAGCGCGACAGCAAAAGATTCACCGAAATGCCGAAGAGAGGAGGACCAAGAGTCAGAGAAAAGGGAAAGAAGATCCCCAGTAGAGCGTTTCTTACGAAAGCCATACTGGCGATCAGAGATAAGATAAGATTAGAAGAATTGAGATGTTTCCAAATCTTCCTGTTAAGGATAGATTCGAAAACTTTAGAGAGAACGGAGGTCAAAGAAATAGGACGATAGTTGGAGGGTTGAGAGGGGTCCCCCTTCTTCGGCACAGGCTGAATGAGCGCACGTTTCCAGCAAGAAGGGAAGGTTGAAGTAGAAAGACATAGACGAAAAAGTTTACCGAGACAGGGTGCAAGCTCGGAAGCACAAGTTTTGAGAACCACAGGAGGAATACCATCGGAACCTTACGCCTTCTTAGTATTAAGCTCAGAGAGAGCAGAAATTACATCTTTAGAAGAAATTACAATGTTAGGCATAAATGAGTTGGAGGGGGTTGAAGGAGGAGGAATAGCTCCGGAATCGTCTAAGGTTGAATTAGAGGCAAAAGTTTGAGCAAAGAGTTCAGCTTTAGAAGAAGGTAAAACAGCAGTTGTGCCGTCGGAAGATATTAAAGGAGGGAAAGAGGAAGAAGCAAAGTTTAACATTTTTTGCAAAATGCCAGAAAGAACGTGAAGAAGAGGAAACAGAAAGATTATTGCATTTTCTACGGAGAAAAGAGTTTTTAGTGTTACGAAGGATAGATTTTGCACGATTCCGGGATGAAATATAAGTAGCGTGAGTTTCTGGAGTTTGAAGACGACGGTAATCCCTGAAGGCAGCATCCCTGCGGCGGATAGCGCGAGAACAAGCAGAGTTAAACCAAGGTTTGTATTAGGTTTAGTAGAAGGGAAAGAATATGGAATGTACTCCTCCATGCCAGAGAGAATCACCTCGGTAATGCGTTCTGCACACTCCGAGGGACCCCTCCCACGGAAGCAATAATCATTCCACGGGAAATCGAAAAAGTACGACCGCAAAGTCCGACCAGCTTGCGGCACCGAAATGCCACAAACGTTTCCTTTCAAAAGAAGTGGGTCTTTCCTGCGGAAGACTTGAAGAGATAGAAGAAGATACAGAAATAAGAAGGTGATCGGAGGAACCCAGAGGAGGAAAGAGCTTAACAGTATAAGGAGAAGGATTAGAAGTTAGGAAAAGGTCTAGAATGTTGGGTTCATCTCCAAGACGATCAGGGATACGGGTAGGGAGTTGCACCAACTGCTCAAGGTCGTTTTGGATAGCGAAATGGAAGGCACGTTCACCAGCTGTATCATGAGAACTAGATGAAAGCCATTGGCGGTGGTGAACATTGAAATCACCTAATATGATGATTTCAGAGAAAGGAGAAAAAGAGAGAATGTGCTCTATTTTGGAGTTTAAATAGTCGAAGAATTTAGGATAGTCAGTGGAATTAGGAGATAAATAAACAGAACAAATGAATTTAGTCGTAGAATGGCAAGAGAGCCTAAGCCATAAGGTGGAAAATTCGGAAGACTCCAAATTAGACACACGAGAACAAACGACATCGTTGCGCACGTATGCACAACAACCGCCTTTGGCTGAAAATTGAGGATAGAGACAGTAGGAGGAAACAGAATAGGGTTTGCTATCAGAACGCTCAAACATCTGAGTTTCGGTCAAGAATAAGAGGTGAGGTCTAGAAGAAGAGAGGTGATGTTCAACAAAGTGGAAATTAGAGTGCAGACCGCGAATGTTGCAGAAATTAATGAAAAAAATAGACCAGTGCATCAGGACAAGCCGGCAGCTGTGTCCTGGTGGCACCAACCCCATCACCGGAGGCCACCAACTCCCAAGTGGTGATGGGGGAAGGGGTGGATGGGGGGCTATATTTGGAAGCCGCCCCCGTGGCTTCTCCGAGGCTACTTTTCTCGAGGCCATCATTTATTTTTTTTTTAATTTTCTTTTAAAGGGTGTCTGTATTAATGTTCTGTGTGTGCGAAGGAGAGTTTACTCCGATTTAGTAGAAGGTGAGCGCGAAATGGAACGAACCATTGGGCACCGGGATGAGATGGGAAGTACCCTTAGCATCCCATATACCCAATGGGGGGAAATCTCATCGCCTCGGGAGCGCTACTTCCCTCCCCCGTATATATATATATATATATATATATATATATATATATATATATATATATATATATATATATATATATATATATATATATATATATTATATATATATATATATATATATATATATATATAGTGTTAAGAAAGCGTATTATATTAGATGTAAAGAAGGAAGATTTGTTTTATGAAGAAAAGAAGTATTCTCTATCTGGATCGCCGGGATGATCTAGTGGTTAAGACGATGGACCGGTTTCGGGATTCGCTGGTCTGAACCCAACGTGAACGCCTTTCCTTACCTTCTATTGCAAATCTTTATACCTTTATATTATATATATATATATATATATATATATATATATATATATATATATATATATATATATATATATATATATATATATATATATATATATTTCTTCACCGCTTACGGGTAGGGCCCTGTTCAAGGAGGGGGTGTTACATCAACACAAATATATATAAATACACATCAATATACTATATATCAATATGAAAATACATCATATATATATATATAATATAGTTCTTTCGTGTGAGTCGAAGCAATACCGAGGGCTAAGAATACATTTTAAAAAGAACACTAATTTTAAAAACATTTTCTTACAAACTTTAATTTACACCGTTTCAAAATTAATTACACAATGACACAAAAATCCACATCCGTCCATTGTAACTTGCAGGTCCATCAACTTCTTCAGAGAGAGGCAGAGCCGTAAAGAGAGTCACGCCATCACCCAGAACAATACACGCACGCTGATGCCGCAGTCACTTTCTCTCTTTCCAAAACACTACCTCCCTCATCTGAACGACGAAATACAATTAACTATTTAAATTCATTAACTCCAGAACTAACTTTTACCACTCAGCACTATTAACACTTATATTTTCCATTATTTTGTGCAGTATTTACAATATCCACATTCTCATCCTGTTATGTTCTTACTCCTACCCATGTTCCAAGCCTCTCTGTTCTCTTAACATTTTTCCGCTATTAGATCACATCACTATTTAGTTGGTAGTTTTCATTCTCCTATCACATATATATATATATATATATATATATATATATATATATATATATATATATATATATATATATATATATATATATATATATATATATATATATATATATATATATATATATATATATATATATATATATATATATATATATATATATATATATATATATATATATATATATATATATATATATATATATATATATATATATATATATATATATATATATATACAGGGAGGACGGCTTATTCTTGGACATGATTTTGGTTTTCGTTCTTCAATATTTTCGGGAAATTTTTTATCTTCATTTGAAATTCCACTTTGTCGAGCACTGCTTCTCTTCTAGACCTCATCTCTAGTTCTTGACCAAGTTTAGGTGTCTGAACGCTCCAACAGCAACTCTACTCTGGTTTCTCTTTCCGTTTTACCCCATTATGGTATGCACGTAACTGTGTAATCGATATTGTGACCGACTCTCTTTTCATTTTACTATGAAATTTTCATTTATTTATTTATCACAAAAGTTTACTGACCATTCTAAATTCTTCGATTACGTAAAATACAAAATAAAACGAATTCACTAAGCTTCATTTCCTGTAATAATAATTTTGGGCGATTTCAAAGCTTTCCTGTAGTTCCCAAGGCGGTGAACTTCCCTTTCTTTTCTCTATTCACAATAACTTTGAGTAGATGGTGTGGCCCCCTACTTGAATCCCTGATCATCTTGGGTATTCTACTAATTTAATAAACATAAATTAGTAAATAAATTCATAACTTCCAACACCCCTCCAATATTCTTGTCAAACTTTTTCAACTTCTTGGTTACTCCAACTATTTTCCTATCTGTATATTTCTGTTCTACTATTTCTTTAAGTCTTCCTGTGTTAATTAAGGCCCACAATTTCTCTAAGGAAAAGTTTTTCGCACCTTGGACTAAAAACTGGTCAATTTTGAGGTTGTACTTCTTTGATTTTCATTCTATCGAGTTACCGAACGTGTAACTGAGGTGGTTCTGGCATATAAAACTACATAAAAATCATAAACATTTTTAGTTTAATTCTCTTCTTCTCGTGCTATTCGCCACAAAAATGCCGTTATTTTAAGTTACACTTCAGAATGATGCAAAATCTTTTATCTCTGACTCTAAAAACTCTTTTCTCTGATGAAAATGTATACAGTTTCTTTGTAAATGTGTGCTTGTGATTATTATTATTATGTATTCATTTATCCAGGTGCTATTATATAACTCGTTCACGAATCTTGTTCGTAATCAGTTTTATTGTTAATTCATTCAAGTGCCATTATATTAATTGATTTGTCAGAGAGAACAATCCTCTATATCGCGCACATTTTTCATTTTCATTATCAGCATTGCTGCAAGCCATTAATTCACTAAGCTTGCAACTTTCACTCTTCAGTACTATTCATACAAACTGCAATTCAAGCTATATCACTTCTGTCACTCAATAATATGTAAATTAGTAAAGTTAGTGATTCAAGCTTTGATGCAACATTAGAATTTTGCATAAATTGCAAACACGCTTGCAAACCCTTTTTCTGAAAGTAACGAAGCCATTTATTAAATTGCGTAGTGGAGACTAGTATTGGAGAATGCGAAGTTTTAATAATTTTAAGCTGGCGCGCCAATCGGTTACTATTTCTACCAGTGTATACCCATATATTCTGTCAACTATATATGGGGTCCTTGCTAGCCCTTGTAAAGAGTACGCATCGCACAGCTCTCCTTGAAAGGGTGGAATCTAAACCTTTTCTTTTCTGATTAAAGAGTCTCTTGCTTTCAAGGACCTTCTCCATTCTTTATGACTGTCAAACAGTTGCATCATTCTCCTTTCACTATCATAGTTACAATGGACAGTACTCTACCAAGCTCTTTAGTAGTACACCGCCTTCAACACATTTTAAGGAAACTCTAGGACAACTCGTCTTTTCAGCTGTACGTCAACAAACTTCATTTCCACCCTCATTCTTACAAGTATTTTCTTGGCAAAGTCTGGAACACTCTTCCATTTTACATTTCTTCCTGCTTCCTAAGACTCGCACGCTTTCAAATGCCGTGTATAAGGTTATAACTGCTTTCGATTCGATCTTGATATTGGTTTTTTCCCTTAATTATTGCGTTTCCCTTAACTGAACTTAACCCACCATATATATATATATATATATATATATATATATATATATATATATATATATATATATATATATATATATATATATATATATATATATATATATATATATATATATATATATATATATGTGTGTGTGTGTGTGTGTGTGTGTGTGTGTGTGTGTGTGTGTGTGTGTGTGTGTGTGTGTGTGTGTTGTTATTATTTATTTTATTATTATTATTATTATTATTATTATTATTATTATTATTATTATTATTATTATTATTATTATTATTATTATTATTATTATTATTATTATTATTATTATTATATTATTATTATTATTATTATTATTATTATTATTATTATTATTATTATTATTATTATTATTATTATTATTATTATTATTATTATTATTATTATTTATTAGTGTTATTTTTATTTAATTCCACCTCAGCCTGAGATCGAAAAGTCAATAACTATTTACTGTGAATAAAATTCATAATGTTTGAAACTCTCATCTCTGCTTTTTTCCTCATGTGTTTCAAGTACACAAGGAATAAATTACTTCACCAATACTATATATATATATATATATATATATATATATATATATATATATATATATATATATATATATATATATATATATATATATATATATATATATATATATATATATATATATATATATATATATATATATTAAAGTCTGCTATAACTCTCACAGACTATTTTCATATCGAAAATTTATAGCTATAGCAGACTTTAAAATTTATTATATGACTGTCTGCGAGTGATGGATTCGCCCTTTGACCTCGTTGCCCTTTGCCTCGAGTTGCAGTCGGGGGAGTCCTTTGGGATTGACGTCATGACTGTAGATCATGTTTCAATGTGAATTACCTTTGAACCGCCATAGCCTAGTGGTCAGCGCGAAAGACATACCATCTTAAAAGTTGCTGGTTCAAGTCCTATAGCAGACATTAATTTTCCCATATATATATATATATATATATATATATATATATATATATATATATATATATATATATATATATATATATATATATATATATATATATATATATATATATATATATATATCAGGGTAGAAAAAAAACCAAAAACCAAAGTTTTTTTTTTTTAAAAAAAAAAAAAAAAACTATTTTTTTTTTTTTGTTTTTTTTTTTGGTTTTTTATTTTTTTTATTACAATAATGAATCAATAGGTGAAATGACTAATGAATAATGAAAAATGCAATATATTTTTTTTATATAGAACAGTAACAAAATGATTGAAATGAAGCAAAAAATAAATTTGAACTTTTAAAAAATAATGTAAATTAGTAGACTTATGAAGTTATATATATATATATATATATATATATATATATATATATATATATATATATATATATATATATATATATATATATATATATATATATATATATATATATATATATATATATATATATATATATATATATATATATATATATATATATAATCATCTTCCCTCAGGAAAGGACTTTCGTCCTGTCAGTGGGATCTTTCGAGGAAGATCCTTGGGTTTCAAGGGCCCACGGAGAGATACCGCTGGCTGGGCCAGGCCTATCTCGGATACCGGAGATCATTAAAATCAAGGGCAATAGCACTCTACTGATGTACTCGGTTAATGACTGAGTCATTCGGAGCTAAGCGTAAGGAGAAACCGCTCACATTTCCCGCTCCGGCCAGGCCTCGAACCCGGGACCTCTCGCTTTGCTATGACGAGTGCTCGATCGACTGAGCTACTAATATATATATATATATATATATATATATATATATATATATATATATATATATATATATATATATATATATATATATATATATATATATATATATATATATATATATTATATATATATATATATATATATATATATATATATATATATATATATATATATATATATATATATATATATATATATATATATATATATTATATATATAATCTATATAAATATATATATATATATATATATATATATATATATATATATATATATATATATATATATATATATATATATATATATATATATATATATATATATATATATATATATATATATATATATATATATATATATATATATAATATATATATATATATATATATAATATATATATTATATATATATATATATATATATATATATATATATATATATATATATATATATATATATATATATAATTTTATATATTTTTATTTTAATTTATTATTAAAAAAAAAATATTTATTTAAACCCAAAAAAAAACATGGTTTTTTTCAGTTGGTTTAAATAAAAAAAAACAATTGGTTTAAACCATCTGGTTAAAACCATGCAACCCTGATATATATATATATATATATATATATATATATATATATATATATATATATATATATATATATATATATATATATATATATATATATATATATATATATATATATAGAGAGAGAGAGAGAGAGAGAGAGAGAGAGAGAGAGAGAGAGAGAGAGAGAGAGAGAGAGAGAGAGAGAGAGAGAGAGAGAGAGAGAGAGAGAGAAGAGAGAGAGAGAGAGAGAGAGAGAGAGAGAGAGAGAGAGAGAGTTGCTTCTATTAAATTAAGCTTTATTTTAATTAAAATTTTAGAATTGTATTATATATTGTTATTTTTATTAGATGCTCTACCATGTAATGTAATACCAATTATAAAATGCTATTGCATACATTTTTTGCAATCCGATTTTTAAATAATATATATATATATATATATATATATATATATATATATATATATATATATATATATATATATATATATATATATATATATATATATATATATATATATATTAGAGGTGGACCGGATATCCGCATCCGCATCCGCAACTGCGGATATCCGAATCATTTTTACAATATCCGCATCCGCGGATATCCGCAATTGGATATCCGCAACCGCATCCACATGCGCGGATAGTAAAAAATTACGTATCATGTCGATATGAATGCAGAACCTCTTTCTAAGCGCCATACAGGCGACTATCTTGAAACTGTATTTGAAAAGATGCTGACAAAATGGAAGATTTCATTAAATGAAGTGCACTGCGTAGTCAGGGATTCGGGCACAAATATAAAAAAAGCACTTTCTCTGGCAAGAGTGAAAAATGTAGATTGCTTTGCACACCAAACTCAGATAGTAGTTAAAAATTAAATTATGAGTCAAAAATGTGTATCCGATTTAATAACCAAATGTAGGTTAATTGCTACGCATTTCAATCACTCCGTTGTAGCCCAAAATGAGCTGAAGAAAATACAAACAAGATTAAATGTTCGTCCACTTTCTGTCATGCAAGATATTCAAACACGCTGGAATATTAGTTTGCATATACTTGAGAGGATGAGCGAAATTAATGAGGCCATTTGCCTTTATGCTTCAAGCAGCACAAAAATAAAGCCTCTAACAGCTGACGAAAATGACATTTTAAATAATTGTATTAATATCCTTAAGCCTTTTGAAGAATTAACAAATTAACTAAGTCCTTGCATTGAATTAACAAGTTCAGCTGAATCATGTTTGTCAGATGTGATACCACTTGTTTCAACATTGAAAGTTGTGTTAACAAATGTTATTAAGTCTAAGGGAGTTTCAAGGATGACTGAAACAATTAATGAAGGAGATGAACGACAGATTTGAAAACCTGGAAAATGATGATGCTTATACAATTGCAACCTTTTTAGATCCTAGGTACAAAACAAAATTTTTTAAACCACTTGTTTCTCAGAATGTTAAAATCAAATTAGGATGCTTATGCGATGAGATGATAGAAACAGCTAAAATAACGCCTTTCAAGAAAAAGCAAAAGCTCTCAGATACAAAAGAAACAAAATCTGTTAGCTTAAGCATTGCTAAATCAATGAAAGATCTTCTAGCTTCCAGCAGCGATGAAGAATCACAGTCAGAAGTGTCAAAGGATACAATATCGATTATTGAAAATTATCTGAAACTCCCACGTTTGGAGGCAGATAAAGACCAACTGGTTTGGTGGAGAGATAATTGCAAAAGTTTCCCTTTTCTTGCTGAGCTGGCAAGGACTTATTTAGCATGTCCTTCAACTAGTGTTGCTAGTGAGCGTCTTTTCAGTGGAGCAGGCCTCATTTACGACGAAAAGCGAATCAAACTTTCACCTGAAAGAGCCCAAAAGCTTTTATTTCTAAAAAATAACTTACCAATTATTAACTTCAAATGGAATATGTGAAACTGTGAAGTGTGAAGGTAATACTGAATTACTGGCTATATATATATATATATATATATATATATTATATATATATATATATATATATTATATATATATATATATATATATATATATATATATATATATATATATATATACCTTTTTCCAAATGGGTGGAGGTTGGGGAAAGAGGTTGGTGGGGTGTTCAAGAGTTGGGTCCCCGTCGAACACCCTGGTAACATAGATTCTGGATATTATATTTAAAATTCCAAGAATCTATGGCAAAAACTCTTAAAAAATTAAACTATCCGCATCCGCATCTGCATAATTGAATATCCGCAACCGCATCCGCATCCGCGGATAGTAAAAAATTACTATCCGGTCCACCTCTAATATATATATATATATATATATATATATATATATATATATATAATATATATATATATATATATATATATATATATATATATTATATATATATATATATATATATATATATATATATATATATATATATATATATATAATATATAATATATATAATATTTTTTTTTTTTTTTTTTTTTTTTTTTTTTTTTTTTTTTTTTTTTTTTTTTTTTTTTTTTTTTATTTTTAAAAATTTTTAAAATATTTGCTTAGTGTTTATTTATTACCTTTTAGAGAACCTCTTCTTTTCCGTAATGTAATATGAGAACAGATAATTGCTTGTTTGTTCATTATATATGAGTGATTGAAATTCATTCTTCATTTTTATGTATCAATATGTGAGTATGATAATATTTCTCTTCTTCTGACTCTTTAATCCTCTCGTCACATATTTCATTTCACTCACACCTGCTCTATCTTTTTCTCCTTTTCTCTTAACTGATATTTCCGTCTTCTTTTTATTCATATTTGTAGCCACTCATTTGGTTCTCTTTCTTTCATATTTTGTCGTTTGTGCTTCTATTGTCACAAAATGTGTCATAAATTAGTTGTTATTATTCAATTCTTTTAAACTTCTTCTTAAATACTTGCTTCTCGGATAAGTTCTTCACGTATGACAAAATAACCAATTTCTGAAAGCCTACTATTTAATAGATATAGTAAAACTTGAATGTTTAATGAGGTAACTTTCCGAAAAGCTTCTGTATTTTCTGTGACTTTCTTAAAATTTGGATGCAATCGAAAAAGCCGATTAGTACTGCGAGTATGGTATGCAAAATTTGCAAAGATGTTCGTGTAACATTAGTTTTCAAGTGATTTCATAAGCTCGAAGGTTTCGGAAGAAAAGTTTCCTAAATAAAGAGAAATTTATTTAATACTTTTGAAGGTGACAATGGCCAAGAAGATCGTAATCAAACAATATAAAATAAAAATTAGATTACCCTTCTTGTGATTAAATTTCACGGAATGGAATAAACGTAATGACTAATTTGGAAATATTTTTCTAAATAATGAGGATTTCCTTATAAAATAACAAAATTGCTGATATATTCCATTTTAGAAAGCACACTGATAGACAAACTTAGATTTATTTTTAAAGCTTCTGAGATTACACTTTCCTTAATTACATTTGGTTTAAAAGTATTTGATATTATTTTCCTAAAAAAGACTTGGCAAAAATTTTGTTGTGTTACTTTTCTTTCATCATTATTTATTTCGCCATTCATCGCCTTTTCCTGTGTCAGCTGACTTATCAGTTTGATAATTAATTATTTCTGTCGTGGCTATTTTAAAATCTTTAAAAAACATGGATATCTCGATATGAAAGTTTCGTAAGTAATAAAATTGTTTTCAATACATCATCATATTTTACAGCTTTTTCTTTTGTGAATAATTACCGAACGAAAAAAATGCATTTGGCTTTTTTTTTCAATTTATAGTTATTAGATGCGATCCATCTTAGAGATTGAACTCATTACCTGTCGTTTGTTTACTTAAATTGAAATTAAATTTCCTTCCATTTGTACTATTCATCATTGTTTATTTTTCTTTGCTACTTCACATAAATATTAATGAAATATAATTTATTATGCCTTAAAGCATAAAGCTGTTTCATTTAAAGATAAATTTAAAGCCTAGAGTAAAATCAAATATGTGCAAAAATAAGTAAATAAGCTTAAAATATAATTACATATACTGTAACAAATGTGTCACAAATAAGGTAACAACAATGTCAGAACGAACATTTTCAAGTATTTTCTTATTAGAAAAATAAATTGGAGGACGTAATACGTCTTTTCTATGTTGAAAATTTCTCTATGACATTATTGTCATTTTGTGTGACATTCGTTAGAACATTTTATTGTAGTGTACCAACAATCTTATTCTACACAAATATCATTTTGGAAAAGCTCGATAGAAATGAAGTAATTTGCTTGGAATGCGTAACCTATAAAGATGAAGAAATTTGTACAGAAAGCAATTTAGGGGACGATACACAAACGCACTTGCGCCATAGCACAAATATCTCACACTTTACGTCCAATTAACGCACAATCTGGAGGTATATATATATATATATATATATATATATATATATATATATATATATATATATATATATATATATATATATATATATATATATATATATATATATATATATATATATATATATATATATATATATATATATATATATATATATATATATATATATATAGAGAGAGAGAGAGAGAGAGAGAGAGAGAGAGAGAGAGAGAGAGAGAGAGAGAGAGAGAGAGAGAGAGAGAGAGAGAGAGAAGGAATCAAAATTTCTTCCAATGAAGAAATTTCAGAAGTGAGAGTCACTTTTGTGACATACATTTTCTTCCAAATTATCTTCAATGGACGAAATTTTCTACTTTAAATTTTTATTATTTTTAAAAAGTTTAAAATAATTGATGATTTTATTTTCATAATTCGACGATTGTCTGGTTCTTCGGCAAAGGAGAAGTTTTTTTTCAGTTCCCTGAGACTGAAAAAAACTATTATTTAAAATATTCCAAAATTTGAAGTAGAAAATTTCGTCCATTGAAGAAAATTTGAAAGAAAATGTTCGTCACAAAAGTGACTCTCACTGATGAAATTTCTTCAAATTGGGAGAAATTTTGATTCTGTGTGTATATATATATATATTATATATATATATATATATATATATATATATATATATATATATATATATATATATATATATATATATATATATATATATATATATATATATATATATATATATATATATATATATATATAATATATATAATATATATATATATATATATATATATATATATATATATATATATATATATATATATATATATATATATATATATATATATATATATATATATATATATATATATATATATATATATATATATATATATATATATATATATATATATATATATATATATATATATATATATAATATATATATATATATATATATATATATATATATATATATATATATATATATATATATATATATATATATATGAACCGACCGGGCCGGCCGGCCCCGGCCCCAGCTAAAAATCAGGGAAAACCGGGTTTGCCTGCCGGGGTTAAAATGGCAAATTATACTTGAGGGGACAATCCAAATTTTTTTTTTTTAATTTTCAGCCGATTCTCTTGAAATTTTCAGTGTATATAGCTTTTTTCCTGGTGAAAAAAAAGTCCATTTCTAGCGTTTTTCTGAGTCTATAACTGCTAAAAAGTTTTTTTTGAGGGGAAATTTGACCCTTTTCAAATGAATGGCGGGGCCAAACCACTTTTTCGGAATAACTTGAAATTTGGAATGTATATTCATAATTCTATTGGCAACGAAAACATGTAACAGACATTTGTTCCCAGAGTTATAGAAAAAATGTTATAAGCCCAAAACTGATCAACTATAGAAAAAAATCCACCTTTTCGGTCAATAAAATTTAAAACAAAACTATAACTATAACATTCCTTATTTTAGGAGGGTGTATAGAGGAGGGATGGGGCTACAAATTCTTCTCTATACTTTATTCGATGCGAGTCGTTGGTTTCGAGATATAGCCTCTCAAAAAAGGTCCATTTTTGACCAAATTTCAAAAATTTCCAAAGTTTGAGAGGCTATATCTCGCTTCAACCAAAAAGCATTTAATAATGCACTAAATAAAAATTGCAGCCCTGTCCCTCCTCTAAACAATATCCAAAAATAAAAAAATAATAGGTAGCTTGTTTTTTAAATAATTTTTTTCTCGGGAAGGGTACGATTTTTTTTTTTTTTAAATTTCGTGCTTGTATCTTTTTTTCTAGATGTGAAATTAAAAATCTGTTTTCACCAATGCAAGAAATTGAAGCTAAGATTATTCAGTTAAATTTTCAGCTCATGTGGACCAGTGGGTTGTCAAATATTTCAAACCGTCAAAATCAACTCAGAACTTTGGGAAAAAATGCATATTCCTTGAAAATTTCAGCTCAATCAGTCAAATAATAATAAAAAAATTTAAACAATATAAGAAAATTAAGATATTTATTCTTGCTTTTTTTAAATTTTCTCTTTTTTCTGTTTCTTTTGACTACTCCTTTTCTGCTAGTGAATGTTCATTTTTGTGTTTTGATTTTATGCCCCCATAAAGATTTGGTTGAAAATTTTTACTTGTACCACCCGGATGTCCTCTTCTAATTTTCTGACTGCAGAAGTTACATTTAACTATTTCGAGCCTATCCTGAAACATTGTAAAGTACTTCCATACTGCTGAAGCTGATCTTTTAACCATATTGATTGAAAGTATAAAAAAAAAAATAATTTTAAATAATGTAGCTAATTGATTCAAGTTTGATACATAGCAATGATATAACAATGATATGTATAAATATAGGTTATATTGATAATTTTATATCTTACATTTTTTCAAACTTTACTTTGTGGGCTTATAGGTAAAGCTGTTATTAATCACAATTATAAATAAAATATTTTTTTTTTTTTTATTTTTGGACTTTTTATTATACAAAATCTGTAATTTTCTGACATTTTTCCAGAGAAAATGCATATAATCATTAATTTAAGTGAATGTTGGCTATTCTACGTCTTTCTTATAATTAAATAAACCTCAATTAAATTTATATTTAATTGTTTTAACCTAAAATTTTAGTGCTTTTGACCTCTTCACAAATTTTAAAGGCAACCCCGGTCGGTCCCTATATATATATATATATATATATATATATATATATATATATATATATATATATATATATATATATATATATATATATATATATATATATATATATATATATATTATATTTCCTCCGGTGGGCAAAGGAAAGAGGCCTACCAAATTCCACCGGAGTTGGGAAGGATCTATAATCATGGTCGATGGAGGCCGACGTGTCCAGATGCACGGCGTTTGAAAGTATGCAAGTCAAAGGAAGTTGGGGAAACAGATGAAGGGAGTGTGTTTCAGACTTTACCAGTAGAGTATATGTAAGATTGAGCATAGCGGTTAAGTCTGGGGTCGGAGAGTTGGACAGAGAAAGGATGAGACTGTGTAGAAAGGCGTATCGCACGAGCTCTTCTCAATGGAGGAGGTATGCGACGAGAGAGTTCAGAAGAGCAGTGTCCGTTGTAATAGCGATAGTAAAGAGAGAGTGACGCAACAATTCGACGGGCAGAAAGAGATTGAAGAGAGTTAGTAAGAGCAGGAGAGTTGATGAGACGAAATGCCCTAGACTCCACCTTCTCTAGGAGAGCCGTGTGTGTGGAAAAACCCCAGATGTGCGAAGCGTACTCCATACAGGGGCGAACAACACCCCTATACAGAGCAAGCAACTGGGGTGGCGTGAAGTAATTCTGAAGGCGCCTCAGAACACCCAACCTCTTAGAAGCTTGTTTAGAAAGAGAAGTAATGTGATCTTTCCAAGAAAGATCACGAGAAAAAGAAACACCAAGAATATTAAGAAGAGATAAAGGCTTGAGTTGTGTTTTTTCGAAGAAGATATCATAGTTGTGTGGAAGATTGTGTCGAGTGGAGAGATAAAGAAATTGAGTTTTTGAGGCATTGAAAACAACCATGTTTTCTCTGCCCCAATTTGAAATAAGTGAAAGATCAGAGGTTAGTTGCTCCAAGGCTGCTCTTCTCGAGTCTATCAACTGCTGTTGGGTGGGACGTTTTTCAAACTGGAAGGAATAATGAAGGGTGGAGTCATCAGCATAGGAGTGGATAGGAGATGAGGTAATAGAGAGAAGATCATTAATGAAAAGTAGAAAAAGTGTTGGGGATAGGACAGAACCCTGAGGAACACCACTATTAATAGATTTAAAGGAAGAACGGTGGCCGTCTACAACAGCAGCTATAGAACGACCGGAAAGGAAATTAGAGAGAAGATCCCAGAGAGAAGGATAAATACCGAAAGAGGGAAGTTTAGAAATCAAAGCTTTGTGCTAGACTCTATCGAAGGCTTTCGATATGTCCAGCATGACAGCAAAAGATTCACCGAAATGCCGAAGAGCGGAGGACCAAGAGTCAGAGAGAAGGGAAAGAAGATCACCCGTAGAGCGTTTCTTACGAAAGCCATACTGGCGATCTGAGATAAGATTAGAAGAATTGAGATGTTTCCAAATCTTCCTGTTAAGGATAGATTCGAAAACTTTAGAGAGAACGGAGGTTAAAGAAATGGGACGGTAGTTAGAGGGTTGAGAGGGGTCCCCCTTCTTCGGCACAGGCTGAATGAGCGCACGTTTCCAGCAAGTAGTGAAGGTTGAAGTAGAAAGACATAGACGAAATTGTTTACCAAGGCAGGGTGCAAGCTCGGAAGCACAAGTTTTGAGAACCACAGGAGGAATACCATCAGGACCGTACGCCTTCTTAGTATTAAGCTCAGAGAGAGCAGAAATGACATCTTTAGAAGAAATTCTAATTTTAGGCATAATCGAGTTAGAGGGGGTTGAAGGAGGAGGAATAGCTCCGGAATCGTCTAAGGTTGAATTAGAGGCAAAAGTTTGAACGAAAGAGTTCAGCTTTAGAAGAAGGTAAAACAGCAGTTGTGCCGTCGGAAGATATTAAAGGAGGGAAAGAGGAAGAAGCAAAGTTAGAGTTGACATTTTTTGCAAAATTCCAGAAAGAACGTGAAGAAGAGAGAACCAGAAAGATTATTGCATTTTCTACGGAGAAAATGAGTTTTTAGTGTTACGAAGGATAGATTTTGCACGATTCCGGGATGAAATATAAGTAGCGTGAGTTTCTGGAGTTTGAAGATGACGGTAATCCCTGCGGCGGATAGCACGAGAACAAGCAGAGTTAAACCAAGGTTTGTTAGGTTTAGTAGAAGGGAAAGAATATGGAATGTACGCCTCCATGCCTGAAAGAATCACCTCGGTAATGCGTTCTGCACATTCCGAGGGACCCTTCCACGGAAGCAATAATCATTCCACGGGAAATTGAAAAAGTACGACCGCAAGTCCGACCAGCTTGCGGCACCGAAATGCCACAAACGTTTCCTTTCAAAGAAGGGGGTCTTTCCTGCGGAAGACTTGAAGAGATAGAAGAAGATACAGAGATAAGAAGGTGATCGGAGGAACCCAGAGGAGGAAAGAGCTTAACAGTATAAGGAGAAGGATTAGAAGTTAGGAAAAGGTCTAGAATGTTAGGGTAGTTGCACCAACTGCTCAAGGTCGTTTTGGATAGCGAAATGGAAGGCACGTTCACCAGCTGTATCATGAGAACTATATGAAAGTCATTGGCGGTGGTGAACATTGAAATCACCTAATATGATGATTTCAGAGAAAGGAGAAGAAGAGAGAATGTGCTCTATTTTGGAGTTTAAATAGTCGAAGAATTTAGGATAGTCAGTGGAATTAGGAGATAAATAAACAGAACAAATGAATTTAGTCGTAGAATGGCAAGAGAGCCTAAGCCATAAGGTGGAAAATTCGGAAGACTCCAAATTAGAGATACGAGAACAAACGACATCGTTGCGCACGTATGCACAACAACCGCCTTTGGCTGAAAATTGAGGATAGAGATAGTAGGAGGAAACAGAATAGGGTTTGCTATCAGAACGCTCAAACATCTGAGTTTCGTTCAAGAATAAGAGGTGAGGTCTAGAAATAAGAGAGGTGATGTTCAACAAAGTGGAAATTAGAGTGCAGACCGCGAATGTTGCAGAAATTAATGAAAAAAATAGACCGTGCATCAGGACAAGCCGACAGCTGTGTCCTGGTGGCACCAACCCCATCACCGGAGGCCACCAACTCCCAAGTGGTGATGGGGGAAGGGGTGGATGGGGGGCTATATTTGGAAGCCACCCCCGTTGCTTCTCCGAGGCTACTTTTCTAGAGGCCATCATTTAGTTTTTTTTTTAAATTTTCTTTTAAAGGGTGTCTGTATTAATGTTCTGTGTGTGCGAAGGAGAGTTTACTCCGATTTAGTAGAAGGTGAGCGCGAAATGGAACGAACCATTGGGCACCGGGATGAGATGGGAATACCCTTAGCATCCCATATACCCAATGGGGGGAAATCTCATCGCCTCGGGAACGCTACTTCCCTCCCCCGTATATATATATATATATATATATATATATATATATATATATATATATATATATATATATATATATATATATATATATATATATATATATATATATCTTGAGAAGGTGGAGTCTAGGGTTTTTCGTCTTATCAACTCTCCCGCTCTCACGAATTCTCTGCAGTCTCTTTCTGTCCATCGAATTGTTGCGTCACTCTCTCGATACAATCTCTATTACAATTGACACTGCTCTTCTGAATTCTCCCGTCGCACACCTCCTCCACTGAGAAGGGCTCGTGCGACACGCCTTTCTGCACAGTCTCATTTTTTCTCTGTCCAACTCTTCGACCCCAAACTTAACCGCTATGCTCAATCTTATATATACTCTACTGGTAAAGTCTGGAACACATTCCCATTTTCTGTTTTCCCAACTTCCTTTGACTTGCACACTTTTAAACGCCGTGTATCTGGACACTTCGGACTTTAATGACTAAGGTCTGATGCTTCCCAACTCCGGTGGTAATTAGTAGGCCTTTGGCCTTTTCCCACCGGAGGATATATATATATATATATATATATATATATATATATATATATATATATATATATATATATATATATATATATATATATATATATATATATATATATATATATATGAATGTGTATATCTCCAGCTACAATTTATTTTACACTTTTCGTCGTAAGAGTCTGTGCCAATATAAACACTAACACTTCTGCAATGCGTCTCATGAATCTTGAATCTCCTAATTTCGATGATTTATGTCTTAAAAATCTTTCTTCCTACTACTACCTTTGTTTTGCTTTTCTGCTACTGCTCCCTTAATGGAACAGATTTTCCAGTTCTTTATGAATACCTTACAACTTCTCACAAGACTGGTACATTTTCTCATCAAAATTCTGAGATTTTCTATTTAGGGGATTTCAACGTACACCACACTCAGTGATTGGGCTACTCCCGCACTGATATAAGTGGGGAGAAGGATAAATTATTCTGTATCCTCAACAGATCTGAAACAGTTAATTAGAAAACCTACACACATCCCAGGTCGTCCTGACCAATTCTTAGACACGCGTATGTTTCACCACTACTCCTTATCGTCATGAATATATAATTTTCCCTCCTATTTGCAATTCTAACCTTGTGACTCTTGTAACTCTACTATCGGATGTATAACAGCTTCTCTCCAGCGGCTCCACACTGACCAAAGCGTATTTTCTGGCACTTAATCGAACTAATTGGTGGTATTACGTCGCTTCTAAGATAACTATTCTTTAAATGAATCCTTTCTTTGACGATGGTTA
The DNA here is from genome assembly GCA_009176605.1 of Armadillidium nasatum. NCBI lineage: Eukaryota > Metazoa > Arthropoda > Malacostraca > Isopoda > Armadillidiidae > Armadillidium > Armadillidium nasatum. The sequence goes on along the minus strand of SEYY01024679.1, from coordinate 20,850 downwards.
TGTTTCGATGTCCACTGAAAAGGTGGAATCCGTGGATCGCTGATGGGATTAAGTTCATCCCTTCTTCAAATAAATCTTCTCTCCCGAAAATCCATGGTTCGATGGCAGTGCCTTCGTGCCATTCAAGAAAGACAGTGCATGTCGGATGTAAAAAAAAACCTCATTCTCCTATTACTCTTACTAATTATCATTCTCCTTGGAATCGTTGCTTGACGAGCCAAGCGTACTTTCATTAAAAGGAAGTGCTCCGACCTCCATGGTTCTCCTACTGATAAAAATTTCTGGCCTCTCCAACAATTGCAAATCCTTCTTTCCTCCTTTTATTCGCTCTGATGGTTCTGTAGCTAACTCTCATGCTGAAAAAGCTAATCTCTTCGGTCTCCATCTTTTCATCTAATTCTACCATGGACGATTCCGGCATCCCTCCTCCCGCTCCTTCTACTCTTAGTAGTTCTATGTCTATACTTGTGATTTCAAAGATCAAGTACATGGGATCCTAAAATCTATGAATGTTAGAAAGCCTAGTGGCCCGGATGGTATTCCTTTCTGTGTTTGGAGGGAGTGTGCTTCTGAGCTGGCACCTTATAGTTCAGCTCTACTCTCTATGCCTTAATGCAAATACTTTTCCTCATTGTTGAAAACTTGCTCATGTTCAGCCAGATCCCGAAGAAAGGTAGCTGTTCTGAACCTTCAAAATATCGTCCTATAATTCATATTTGTATTCTATCTAAAGTCTTTGAAACTATTCTTAACTCACATTTCATGGATCCTTTGGAATCTCATTCTCTTTTCTCAGACCATCAGTATGGCTTTTCGACACTCGAGGTGTACTGGTGACATACTTTCCTATCTTACAGATCTATGGTTTTTTTTTTTGCCCTTAAGAACTATGGGGAGTCTTGTATGGAGGCGCTGGACACTTTCAAGGCTTTTGACAGGGTATGGCATGCGTCACTTCTCTATAATCTCTCCACCTTTGGGTTTCTTCCTTCTCTTTGCTTACCGTGGATGGTGGTGACTTGTATATATATATATATATATATATATATATATATATATATATATATATATATATATATATATATATATATATATATATATATATATATATATATATATATATATATATACTCCTATGCTGATGACTCCACCCTTCATTACTCTTTTTAATTTGAAAGGCGCCCTTCCCAACGACAGTTAATAGACGCAAGGAAGGTAGCCTTGAGCAGCTGACCACTCATCTATTTCGCATTTCAAATTGGGGCAGAGAAAAAGAACATGGCTATTTTCAATGCCACCAAAACTCAATTCCTTCATCTCTCTACTCGACACAATCTTCCACACAATTATGATATCTTTCTTCGAAAACAACAGCTCAAACCTTCATCTCTCCTTAATATTCTTGGTGTTTCTTTTTCTCGTGATCTTTCTTGGAAAGATCACATTACCTCTCTTTCTAAACAAGCTTCTAAGAGGTTGGGTATTCTGAGGCGCCTTCAGTATTTCTTCACACCACCCCAGTTGCTTGTTCTGTATAGGAGTGTTGTTCGCCCTTGTATGGAGTATGCGTCACACATCTGGGGTGGTTTCACTCATACAGCTATCCTTGAGAAGGTGGAATCTAGGGTTTTTCGACTTGTCAACTCTCCTGCTCTCACTAATTCTCTCCAATCTCTTTCTGCCCGTCGAAATGTTGCGTCACTCTCTCTTTACTATCGCTATTTCAATGGACACTGCTCTTCTGAACTCTCTCGTCGCATACCTCCTCCATTGAGAAGGGCTCGTGCGACTCGTCTTTCTACACAGTCTCATCCTTTCTCTATCCAACTCTCTGACCCCAGAATTAACCGCTATGCTCAATCTTACATGTACTCTACTGGTAAAGTCTGGAACACCCTCCCTTCATCTATTTTCCCAACTTCCTATGACTTACACACCTTCAAACGTCGTGTATCAGGTCACATCGGCTTTTAATTTTAATTTGGCCTGGTTTCCGTCTTTCCCCCTGACTCCGGTGGAGTTTTTGGTAGGCCACTGGCCTTTGCCCACCGGAGGTGAGATATATATATATATATATATATATATATATATATATATATATATATATATATATATATATATATATATATATATATATATATATATATATATATATATATATATATATATATATATATATATATATATATATATATATATATATATATATTTAAAATCATGTGGATATGTATATATTAAGTGCTTATTCTGTAATTTATGAAATGTGTGAAGGATGACATAACGTTATTCCGTAACATTTATAATTTATGAGAATTTTTTATCATATAACTTTAAATGAAAAATTATCTTGAATTTTTTCTGAACAAATTCTTTAATATTTTTCTAAAATTAAAAAGATAAAATAAAATAAAATAAAAAGTACATTTTCCTTATGCAATACAAACTAACCTGAGAGTGTTATAAGAGAATTGTTTTACATCATATATTTTCAATACCCGTGAATGTGAATGCGAATGTGAATATTTTTTATAATATTTTCAGATAAGAATCAAAAAAAAATTTGTTTTTAATTTTTTTTTTTTAATATTCTCGAAAGTGAAATGCGAATTTAACGCATTACCAGTAACATGGTCGTTTTTTATTTACAGTAACTGAAATATTTGCTTGTGATATGTATAAGAAAAATAATAAATAAAATATATGAATGATAAATTATAAAGGTAAGAACGAAACATTCCCCCTGTGCCCAGAGATACCCTCCGATAAGATGAAACCGTAAAGAACGAATAATAGGACAATGGAGAGCAGATGAAAGCAACAACCAAATCTAACACTCCTTCAGCTACTTTCATCGTTTTCCACGGCGATATCCCTATTCTCTCTCTCTCTCTCTCTCTCTCTATATATATATATATATATATATATATATATATATATATATATATATATATATATATATATATATATATATATATATATATATATATATATATATATATATATATATATATATATATATATATATATCCTCTTCTATCTTCTTCTGTATCTGTATCTGTATCCTCTTCTATCTCTTCAAGTCTTCCGCAGGAAAGACCCCCTTCTACGGAAAGGAAACGCTTGTGGCACTTTGGTGCCGCAAGCTGGTCGGACTTGCGGTCGTACTTCTTTGATTTCCCGTGGAATGATTATTGCTTCCGTGGGAGGGGTCCCTCGGAGTGTGCAGAACGCATTACCGAGGTGATTCTCTCTGGCATGGAGGCATACATTCCATATTCTTTCCCTTCTACTAAACCTAACAAACCTTGGTTTAACTCTGCTTGTTCTCGTGCTATCCGCCGCAGGGATGCTGCTTCAGGGATTACCGTCGTCTTCAAACTCCAGAAACTCACGCTACTTATATTTCATCCCGGAATCGTGCAAAATCTATCCTTCGTAACACTAAAAACTCCTTTCTCCGTAAAAAATGCAATAATCTTTCTGGTTCCTTTCTTCACGCTCTTTCTGGCATTTTGCAAAAAATGTCAACTCTAACTTTGCTTCTTCCTCTTTCCCTCCTTTAATATCTTCTGACGGCACAACTGCTGTTTTACCTTCTTCTAAAGCTAAACTCTTTGCTCAAACTTTTGCCTCTAATTCAACCTTAGACGATTCTGGAGCTATTCCTCCTCCTTCAACCCCCTCTAACTCAATTATGCCTAAAATTAGAATTTCTTCTAAAGATGTCATTTCTGCTCTCTCTGAGCTTAATACTAAGAAGGCGTACGGTCCTGATGGTATTCCTCCTGTGGTTCTCAAAACTTGCGCTTCCGAGCTTGCACCATGCCTCGGTAAACTATTTCGTCTTTGTCTATCTACTTCAACCTTCCCTTCTTGCTGGAAACGTGCGCTCATTCAACCTGTGCCGAAGAAGGGGGACCCCTCTCAACCCTCCAACTACCGTCCTATTTCTTTGACCTCCGTTCTCTCTAAAGTTTTCGAATCTATCCTTAACAGGAAGATTTGGAAACATCTCAATTCTTCTAATCTTATCTCTGATCGCCAGTATGGCTTTCGTAAGAAACGCTCTACAGGTGATCTTCTTTCCCTTCTCTCTGAATCTTGGTCCTCCGCTATTCGGCATTTCGGTGAATCTTTTGCTGTCGCGCTGGACATTTCGAAAGCCTTCGATAGAGTCTGGCACAAAGCTTTGATTTCTAAACTTCCCTCTTTCGGTATCTATCCTTCTCTCTGTGATCTTCTCGCTAATTTCCTTTCCGGTCGTTCTATAGCAACTGTTGTAGACGGCCACCGTTCATCCTATCTATTAACAGTGGTGTTCCTCAGGGTTCTGTACTATCACCAACACTTTTTCTACTCTTCATCAATGACCTTCTCTCCATCACCTCATCTCCTATCCACTCCTATGCTGATGACTCCACCCTTCATTATTCCTTCCATTTTGAAAAGCGTCCCACAAAACAGCAGTTGATGGACTCGAGAAGGGTAGCCTTGGAGCAACTAACCTCTGATCTTTCCCGTATTTCAAATTGGGGCAGAGAAAACATGGTTGTTTTCAATGCCTCAAAAACTCAGTTCCTCCATCTCTCCACTCGACACAATCTTCCACACAACTATGATATCTTCTTTGAAAACACACAACTCAAGCCTTCATCTGTCCTTAATATTCTTGGTGTTTCTTTTTCTCGTGATCTTTCTTGGAAAGATCACATTACTTCTCTTTCTAAACAAGCTTCTAAGAGGTTGGGTGTTCTGAGGCGCCTTCAGAATTACTTCACGCCACCCCAGTTGCTTGCTCTGTATAGGGATGTTGTTCGTCCCTGTATGGAGTATGCTTCGCACATCTGGGGTGGTTCCACACATACAGCTCTCTTAGAGAAAGTGGAGTCAAGGGCATTTCGTCTCATCAACTCTCCTGCTCTTACTAACTCTCTTCAATCTCTTTCTGCCCGTCGAATTGTTGTGTCACTCTCTCTTTACTATCGCTATTACAACGGACACTGCTCTTCTGAACTCTCTCGTTTCATACCTCCTCCATTGAGAAGAGCTCGTGCGACACGCCTTTCTACACAGTCTCATCCTTTCTCTGTCCAACTCTCCGACCCCAGACTTAACATGCTATACTCTACTGGTAAAGTCTGGAACACACTCCCTTCATCTGTTTTCCCAACTTCCTTTGACTTGCATACTTTCAAACGCCGTGTGTCTGGACACGTCGGCCACCATCGACCATGAAATAGATCTTTCCCAATTCCGGTGGAATTTGGTAGGCCTCTGGCCTTTGCCCACCGGAGGAGACATAAAAAAAATATTATATATATATATATATATATATATATATATATATATATATATATATATATATATATATATATATATATATATATATATATATATATATATATATATATATATGTATGTGTGTGTGTGTGTGTGTGTGTGTGTGTGTGTGTGTGTGTGTGTGTGTGTGTGTGAGTGTAACTGAGATGCATGAAAAGATAATTTATGATAAGTCACTTGAGAAACTTAAATTTTATCGAAAATTAATGAGCAAGCGACAAATAAAAACAGAAAAAAAAGTTTTAACCTTAATTACGTGACACAGTTTACATTTGAACGATAAATTTATTTTTTCGGAGGACAAATGTTCTTCGAGTTTTTTCCTTTAAAGGTAATATATTATTATTACTTTTATTATAAATAAAAAAACATTTTTGGAACGAAAGTTCATTTCGGAACGACAAATTTAGGATCAATTTCTACACAAATCTCTTAATTTTGTTGTTTCTTCCTCTTATCTTTCGGTGGAAAAATAGGTCAACAGAATTTGCATTTGTTTTACGAGTGTTGCATAAAAAATTTTTAGTGTCTGACTTCCCTGCATTATTTTACTTATAACCTCATTTTCATGTAAAGAAAATGCCCCAAATTATTTTATGGTTTCCATAAGGATAAAGGATATTCTCTCTCTCTCTCTCTCTCTCTCTCTCTCTCTCTCTCTCTCTCTCTCTCTCTCTCTCTCTCTATCTATATATATATATATATATATATATATATATATATATATATATATATATATATAGTATATAGTGCATTTTCAACGGGTGCAGGGCAGAAAAAAAGCTTAACGGGATTTTGATATGCAATTGCAAATCACTCCTCTCAAATCAATCTCACTCTCTTTCCTGACACCGTTTTGGCTGGTTCAATACATCGAAATTGGACTCAAGTAGGGGGAAGGTGCCCCTGGGGGCCCCATGACCCCCAAAATCGGTATCAGGAAGTTACCTGAGCTTGTAAAATTGCTACGTTTAACACTCTATCTTTCATGACCCTTTTTTTAAGGTTCAGTTCGCCTGAAATCGACTTGAATTGGGGGGACCGGGTCCCTGGGGGTCCGTGAACCGACATTAAAGGTCAGGAAGGTACCTGATATTGCAACAACGCGCGCAATTGCAGAAAAGACCATTAGACTCTTTTTTGAGCGGCACCAGTCGAAAGCGCACTATATACTACTTTTATGTATATATATATATATATATATATATATATATATATATATATATATATATATATATATATATATATATATATATATATATATATATATATATTAGAGGTGGACCGGATAGTAATTTTTTATGCGGTATCCGCGGATGCGGATGCGGATGCGGATAGTTTAATTTTTTAAGAGTTTTTGCCATAGATTCTTGGAATTTTAAATATAACATCCAGAATCTATGTTACCAGGGTGTGGGACGGGGACCCAACTCTTGAACACCCACCAACCTCTTTCCCCAACCTCCACCCATTTTGAAAAAGGTATATATATATATATATATATATATATATATATATATATATATATATATATATATATATATATATATATATATATATATATATATATATATATATATATATATATATATATATATTTTATATCACCTCTGGTGGGAAAAGGCCAGAGGCCTACTACAATTCCACCAGAGTTAGGAGGAATAACGGAAGAATGGTCAAATTAAAGGCCGACATGACCTGATACACGACGTTTGAAGATGCGTAAGTCATAGGAAGTTGGAAAAATAGAAGGGAGTGTGTTCCAGACTTTACCGGTAGAGTACATGTAGGACAGAGCATTGCGGTTGAGTCTTTTGGGCTCTTTCAGGTGAAAGTTTGATTCGCTTTTCGTCGTAAATGAGGCCTGCTCCACTGAAAAGACGCTCACTAGCAACACTAGTTGAAGGACATGCTAAACAAGTCCATACCAGCTGAGCAAGAAAAGTGAAACTTTTGCAATTATCTCTCCACCAAACCAGTTGGTCTTTATCTGCCTCCAAACGTGGGAGTTTCAGATAATTTTCAATAATCGATATTGTATCCTTTGACACTTCTGACTGTGATTCTTCATCGCTGCTGGAAGCTAGAAGATCTTTCATTGATTTAGCAATGCTTAAGCTAACAGATTTTGTTTCTTTTGTATCTGACAGCTTTTGCTTTTTCTTGAAAGGCGTTATTTTAGCTGTTTCTATCATCTCATCGCATAAGCTATTTGATTTTAACATTCTGAGAAACAAGTGGTTTAAAAAATTTTGTTTTGTACCTAGGATCTAAAAAGGTTGCAATTGAATAAGCATCATCATTTTCCAGGTTTTCAAATCTGTCATTCATCTCCTTCATTAATGTTTGTTTCAGTTATCCTTGAAACTCCCTTAGACTTAATAACATTTGTTAACACAACTTTCAATGTTGAAACAAGTGGTATCACATCTGACAAACATGATTCAGCTGAACTTGTTAATTCAATGCAAGGACTTAGTTAATTTGTTAATTCTTCAAAAGGCTTAAGGATATTAATACAATTATTTAAAATGTCATTTTTGTCAGCTGTTAGAGGCTTTATTTTTGTGCTGCTTGAAGCATAAAGGCAAATGGCCTCATTAATTTAGCTCATCCTCTCAAGCATATGCAAACTACTATTCCAGCGTGTTTGAATATCTTGCATGACAGAAAGTGGACGAACATTTAATCTTGTTTGTATTTTCTTCAGCTCATTTTGGGCTACAACGGAGTGATTGAAATGCGTAGCAATTAACCTACATTTGGTTATTAAATCGGATACACATTTTTGACTCATAATGGAATTTTTAACTACTATCTGAGTTTGGTGTGCAAAGCAATCTACATTTTTCCCTCTTGCCAGAGAAAGTGCTTTTATTTATATTTGTGCCCGAATCCCTGACTACGCAGTGCACTTCATTTAATGAAATCTTCCATTTTGTCAGCATCTTTTCAAATACATTTTCAAGATAGTCGCCTGTATGGCGCTCAGAAAGAGGTTCTGCATTCA
>SEYY01024679.1:0-2500 GCA_009176605.1 Armadillidium nasatum | reverse complement strand
TATAAATTCAGAAAGCATATCAGAGCACTTACCTTATTCTATATTTGCCCAGGATATTATGATGGATAGATTGATGAAGGGAATGAAATTTAAAGACTCTGAAACAATCAAGTTTTTAAATACAAGTTTGAATTACGAGAAAATTCATAGGTTAGTTGCACCAAGGACATCTTACCAGCTCTTTACCACTGTGTAGGATACCTTTCTAAATGAATAAAATAATGAGGACTATAATCTTTTGTAAGGTGGAGATAGTGGGGAATCACAGCTCAGATATTCGGCACGTAGCCATAAACTACTAGCTGTCTATTCATCTGCGTTCTCTTTTGAACCTGTCCCAGAGGGTCGCGGAGTCACCTTTTCAACAAAGACCTCAAGCCTATGGTTGCTTCCTTTTATAGCGGATTCCAGCTAAGAGTGACCGTTGGCAGCTCTATCTATGCTTCATATCGGAGTTCATTTCTTCCGTGGTTCTGGTGAAACGCTCCAACAACGTTATTTTGGACGCTCTCTAATCTCTACTAGCTTCTTTTTCCATCTAATTCCACCCTGGATAATTCAAGCATCCCTGCTCCCACTCTTTTCACTTTTAGGTGCCTCATGTCTTTACCTGATATTTCGCATGAAAAAGTGCATCGGGTTATAAAAATTTATAAGCTATAGAAAGAATAATTTCCCGGAAGTTATTCCTTCCTGCGTTTTGTGGACGTGTTTCGAGATGGGGACCTGTTTTCGTTCAACTCTTTTCTTTATCATTAAATATGAATACTTTTTCTCATTGCTGAAAAGCGCATATGTTCAGCCGATCCTATAAAAGGGTAGCCGTTCTCAAAATTCTAACTATCAACCCATAGTTCTTACTAATATTCTATTTGAAGTATTTGCAACTAATCTAATTAAGGGAAGGATCCAATGTTGAATTTTTTTTTTATTTTCATTCTATTCTCCTGAAAATTTCAGTATAGATAACTTTTTTTCAGACGAAAAAACTCCATTCCTAACGTTATTAAGAGGGAATAACCGTTTAAAAGTTTTTTGGAAAATTTAAGGTATGTTTAAATCTACGGTGAGGTCAAGTCAAATTTCATAATGGTCTGAAATTTGGTGTGTATATTTCAAAATCTATTGGCTACAAAAGCTTCTAACAGAATTTTGTTTTCTGCTTTACAGAAAAAAAGTTATATGTCCTTACTTGACCAGGCGTTGATTTTTTTTCCAATTTTGAAAAATTCACACCTCCGGATAAAAATTTTAAAAAAAACTGTTCATTAAAAGTCTTTAATTTTAAGAGGGTCTATAGAGGAAGGACAGGGCTACAAATTTCTTTGAATACATTATTTCAATGCTATTTGTTCTTTTTGAGATATAGCTCTCAAAAATGGCCAATTTTCGAATAAATTTCAAAATTTCCAAAGTTTGAGAGGCTGTATCTCGAACCAAACAAATAGGTTTTAAAAATGCCTTAAGTAAAAGTTTTAGCTCTGTCCCTCCTCTAAATACCTCCCAAAATAAAAAAAAATTTTAATGTAGTTTTTTTTACCATTTTTTTTTTTTAAATTTGAACTTCTATAATCAAAGACCTGCAGCATATATCAAAACCGTAAACGTCCAACATTAAAGTTGAAGAAATTGGGGCTGAGAATGCACAGTTAAATTTTTTGTTCCAACCACTAGTTTATCACTTCTATTCATTCTCTTTTTGAAGTTCGACCCCAAATAACTTTTAAACCTTTATAGACTTTTTTTTTTAAAATAAAAAAAAAAATAATGTCAGATATCAAAAATAAATTTCAGGAAAATCGGTCAAATAATAAAAAGCTTTTTTTTTAAAGATTGGATCCTTCCCTATCATTTCCTGGATCATCTGGAATCTCATTGCCTTCTTTCAGATCATCAGTTTGACTTTCGAAGCTCGAGATCTACTTGTGACATATTTTCTCATCTTGCCATTCTATGGTCTTCTGCTCTTAAGGAATATGGGGAGTTTTATGTAACAAAGCTTGATATATCGAAAGCTTATGACAGACCTTGGCATGGGTTGCTACACTCTAAGTTCCATTCCTTTGGCTTTCCTCCTTCTCTTTGCTCACTCATGTTTAGTTTCCTCTCAGATCGCTTCATATCAGTATTTGTTGATGGAAAGACTTATTCTTTATCTCCTATCAATTGGGGTGGTCCTCAGGTTCTGTTCTATCCTCCTACTTTATTTCTACTTTTCATCAAAGACGTTTTCAGTTGAATTTCTAACTCTGTTCATTCTTATACCGATTACTCTTGACTCCATCCTTCCACTCATTTTAAATCTACTTCCATTTTGCTTCCAGAGTTGCCACCTATCTTCAACTTTCCGATACCATTTTAATCGACCTGAATGCGATTTCCCACCCATAGAATCACCATAACCTTGTGAAATTCAATTCATTAAAAACTCAGCTTCTTAACATTTCCGTATCTAAAACAACTCCCAATTTTATTTTCTTCTTCGACAACTCTCCCATCT
>SEYY01024678.1:47500-49648 GCA_009176605.1 Armadillidium nasatum | reverse complement strand
AGAGAGAGAGAGAGAGAGAGAGAGAGAGAGAGAGAGAGAGAACAAGTGATACGGAAGTAAGGAATGGAGGAGCTGAAAAATTATGTAAGGTGCGAACAGGCGACCAGATTGGGAGAGTTTCAATAGAGAGGAGGATTATAGGAAATAAAATTTAAAGGTAAAATTGACAGAGAGAGAGAAACTGAAAAATATACTGAGAAAAGAGTAAATATGAAATATATATAAATATATATATATATATATATATATATATATATATATATATATATATATATATATATATATATATATATATATATATATATATATATATATATATATATATATATATATATATATATATATATATATATATATATATATTGTTTTTTTTATATCAGTACCAATACCTTTTTTTATTAAATAAATAAAATAAACAGAAATTAATGTATAATCTTTTTAATTGATTAATAATAATAATAATAATAATAATATAATAATAATAATAATAATAATAATAATAATAATAATAATAATAATAATGAATTCCTCTACTTCAAATACAACTATTTCAGTTACTGCTACATGTCTGAGATTATAAACGATCCTGTATATGGGATACTAACATCTCTGAACATCTCTGAACATCTCTGAACTGGATAGGGTTTCTCCTTGTGTCCTAAGACAATGTCTTCAGAGTAGGCACCTGTCTTCGTTAATCTTTACTCTCTATGTCTTAACACTAACACCTTTCGTCAGAGTTGGGCTTAAACTGGTGTCCTACCAGTGTCCTGTCGGTGTCCTGCCGGTGTCCTGCTTGTTCCAAAGAAGGGCTGCTTCACATTCTGATCTCTTTACTGTGTTTGTAGTTTTTACCTGTATTTTAAATAAGATTGTTGATTCTATTTTAAATCTTTGAAATCCCTAATAACATGGAATCTCTTTCCCTTCATTCCAATCATCAATTTGGCTTTTGGAGTTCGAGTTAAACTGGTGATATACTTTAATATCTTCCTGATGTATTAGTTTATGGTCCTTTGATTTTTTTTTATTTATTATGGTGGGTCTCGTGTGGTGTCACTTGATATATCAAAGTCTTTTTGATCGGGTATAGCATGAGTCTCTTCTTTATTTAAACTCATTTTAGAATTCGGAATCGGCAACTTCAACTTGTCCTTCATGATGCCATCATATTTCTAGCTGTCATTATTCTTGTTATTTTCTTTGTCATATTCTGTTTTGACTTCTGCATTTAATCTTCTTCACTTTAAACATGAAAATTGTTTATTTTTTTCAGACCTTCTCCTCGAATAAGAGCTTGTCCATGAGTGATGGAATAGGTGTAAAATAAACTTACTACTGTATACTACTATTAATAATAATAATAATAATAATAATAATAATAATAATAATAAATAATAATAATAATAATATAATAAATATTTTAATAAAATAAATTAATTATTATTATTATTATTATTATTATTATTATTATTATTATTATTATTATTATATTATTATTTATTATTATTATTATTATTATTATTATTATTATTATTATTATTATTATTATTATTATTATATTATTATTATTATTATTATTATTATTATTATTATTATTATTATTATTATTATTATTATTATTATTATTATTATTATTATTATATATTATTATTATTATTATATTATTATTATTATTATTATTATTATTATTATTATTATTATTATTATTTATTATATTATATTATATTATTATTATTATTATTATTATTATTATTAATATTATTCGTACAATTATTCTCATTATTTTCAGAAAATGTATAAAATCCAAATAATATAAAAAAAAAAAAAAAAAAAAAAAAAAATTTTTGAAAAAAAAAAAATTCAAATTTTATTTTTTTTGTTATTTTTTTTTTTTTTTTTAGTACAACCAAATTTATTCATTGAGAATTTGGAACTAAATTTGCGACATTATTGGAACCAATTTTTACAAAGGGAATGAATGCGATGATGACGCTATTAAACTTTTTTTTCTTTCTTTTCTTTTCAGATTTTTATCTTCTGGTTTTTAAAAATGTATTTCTCTCTCTCTCTCTCTCTCTCTCTCTCTCTCTCTCTCTCTCTCTCTCTCTCTCTCTCTCTCTCTCTTCTCTCTCTCTCTTCTCATTC
>SEYY01024678.1:25000-27500 GCA_009176605.1 Armadillidium nasatum | reverse complement strand
AAAAGGATTAAATTTTTGAAATCCTTGGGTTATTTCCAGTATGAAAACTATAAAAGAAAATTTAAAAAATTTAAAAAACAAAAAAAAAATTTAAATGTACAAGTTCATAATTAAAAGGCATCGACAATAAGAAAATTGATGGCAGTGCGTTTTATGACACGAGTTGGTAAGGATGTTGTAGTTTGAAGCACTTAAATATTTAAAAAACAAACATTTGTCTACGGGGAGCTCTGCCCTCCGTACCCCCGACCCGTGAGTGATGATGATATTGTCGACTACTTTTCCTGTAAACGATTTAGGGTATTTCCCATGTTTTCCAATTTCTAAAAAAAAAATTAAAAAAGTGACATTGCCAGACGTAAGATTCTTGCGAGGCTTATAAAAAAGTAAAATTTCCTTATATAAACTTTATTATTATAAGAATTTATTTTTTATTTCCAATTTTTCTTACCTAAAAATCGACAAGGATTTCAAAAATATAATCCTTTTTAATGTAGGGTTAGTAGTTTTTGAGTTATGCATGGCCGCTAATGTGCATTCTGGCCCATTGTAGTTAATGAAAACCATAAAAACGAAAATTGCTTTTGTTAAGCCTTTTAAAACAAACATTCTCAATTGGAATTAACATCTATGGAATTAATTTTTTTTTTTTTTTTTTTTTTTTTACATCTAAGAATTATTTTTTGTTTTTAAAGAATTGAAAATTTGATTAAGCCAAACTTGTAAAATAAAAATGATACATCAGTAATCTATTAATAATGGGATAACGACATCGTCACTTTTTATTTACCATTTCCTTCTGGATTTCTGAGACATCTAATACAATCTTTTATATATCTTAAAAATCACTATATATTAGATCACATTCATCGTGGTAATTAACTCCTTGCAAATCAATGAAAACAAAAGTTTCGAATAAGTCACCCTAATAAAATATACTTTAATCTTTCGTTACTGTTACAAACGCATCCTTCAGAATTAAGATTTACTTTTGATCCCTGTCTTGTAGTGATAGAATTAATTTTCATCTATTGTCAAAAAAAAAAAAAAAAAAAAAAAAAAAAAAAAAAAAAAAAACTATGAAGAAAATACGTTAAATTTATTTATAAACACTGAAAAAAAATTTTTTTCAAAAGTTTACAAACAAACTCGTTTCAGTTCGTTTGGTTGCAGACGGGACATCAAAATCGTATAGATTAATTGAACATGTAATGATCATGTTGTAAAATCTTTACCACTGTTCTTTTTAATGTAGTGAAAGCCTCCGATATTTTTCCTTGCATTTAATTCCCAATTATTTAAAACTTCGTCGACTTCGGCAGATATATATATATATATATATATATATATATATATATATATATATATATATATATATATATATATATATATATATATATATATATATATATATATATATATATATATATATATATATATATATTATGCAGGGTTCGTCTCTTACCTGGTATTTAATTGTTATTCAAATATAAACTGAAATAGTAATGTATATTGAAGAAAACAATAAAATGGGTCGGAAAATCTAATTTAATAAATTTTATAATAATTGAAGTAATAAAAATCCCGTTATAAAATTATATAATTAGGCAGACAGCACCGAACGTGCCTGTGCCTTATAGTGATATAGGCAGAGAGCGATATTAACGTATCGATATTACATATCGTTGTTGCTAGATATTTGAAATACTTAAAAAAGTACATTTTAGCACTTTTTTTTTTATTTATGTTTTTATTTAGATTAGGCCCTTAGCGCACATTTACTCATTAAGTCAAGGTTGGGTTAAGTCGGACTAGTTTGTTAGACTTAACAATTAATATACCTACATTTGTATCGATATATTTTCCGATTATCTTCCTCACCCCAATTTCTTACTACATATTGTCAAAGTTGACGACGAAAGCCAAGGTTTATGATATTTGAAATCTATTTTTACTAAGTTAAGTGCATTTTAATTTAGAGCGAATTTGATTTTTCAGACCCATTTTTATTGTTTTTCTTCAATATACATTACATTTCCAGTTTATATTTTGAAAAACAACTAAATATTGGTAAAAGATGAAACCTGCATATTATAATATATATATATATATATATATATATATATATATATATATATATATATATATATATATATATATATATATATATATATATATATATATATATATATATATATATATATATATATATATATATATATATATATATATATATATATATATATATATATATATATATATATATATATATATATATATATTGTTTCCCTATTGTTTATTGGACATGTGATAGACGGCTGGTCTGCTCATTAAGTTCATTAAAGACTTTAAAAAAAAAAAAAAAAATCAAAAAACAAAAAATCGGTGCATTCGGAGACTGAAAATGTCATCGTTTGTAACTTTAAAATTGGCTTCTTTCATAAGGAAGCACGAATGATCTTACATTTTATTTCATTAAAAAAAAATAAAATAAAATATT
>SEYY01024678.1:12500-15000 GCA_009176605.1 Armadillidium nasatum | reverse complement strand
TATTATTATTATTATTATTATTATTATTATTATTATTCACTATGATTATTATTATTATTATTTTTATTTATTATTATTATTATTATTATTATTATTAGTATTATTATTATCATTACAGTTCTTATCATCATTTTTATTACCGTTATTATTATTATTGTTATTATTATGTTTATTATTATCCTTCTTATTAGTAGCAGTAGTAGTAGTTTATAAAGTAGTAGTTGTTTATAAAAATTCACTATAATTGTTAAAAATTTTAATTTAAACCTCATATATATTTTTATTAAATATTATTACTTATTACTTATTCTCTCTTTAAATTGGTTCCATATCATTCATTATATTGTGTTTCGACTTAGCTTTTAAGCCTTTTTTTTTTTTTTTTTTTTTTTTTTTTTTTTTTTTTTTTTTTTGGTAACTCTCTTCTTAATATTTCTAATGGATTAAAATGGGAATTATCGATTTTATTTTTTATAACTTTGCTAGTATCGAAGATTCCTATTCTTGTAAGATGTTTTGTTTGTTATTTAGCTTTGTTTTTCTTTTTTAAGATATATTATATATATATTATATATTATATATATATTATATATATATATATTATATATATATATATATATATATATATATATATATATATATATATATAATATGTATGAATATATAAGAGATAAACAAACATAGACTAATAAAAATAGTATTTATAAACACAGGGAAACATTTTTCGATATATCGTTAAGTTACGATATATTTATATATCAATATCGATAAATATCGATATAAAATATCCTTATTTACTCTACTTCTTTAGTGCACAAAGAAAGCCCCCCCAGCAAAAACAGTCGTCAAGTCACCGTCATAATTTTTCCCCCTAATGCGAAGAAAATCCCCCTAAATGTCGAGATAATACCCTATGATAAATGAAGTCCCCATGAAAGGAGACATATAATTCTTTTATTATTTGTCCAAAACTCCCTAAAGATTTCCCCCTCATTATCAAGTTGAAAATTCTCATACGCCTTTATTAGTTTATTTTTTTTTTTTTTTTTTATTTATTTATTTTTTTTTCGACAATTTTTGAAAAAAAAAATGTTTATTTTTTATTTTTTGACAATTTTTGACAATTTTCGAAATTTTTTGGACACATTAATAATAGTATACAATAATAACACTGTCATAAAAATTACGTACATATATACACACAAATGTCTTGTGTGTATTAAAATAAAATGCATAAAAAATATTGGAAAAAAAAAACTTTTGCTAAATCTTTTTCTTCACTTTTTTTTTTTTTTTTTTTTTTTTTTTTTTTTTTTTTTTTTTTTTTTTTTTTTTTTTTTAGTCTCTTATAAAGTGGAAAATTCCATTACTTTGCCTATTTCTTCCATCCACAGAGCATTTTATGATCCATTTTTATATCTTGCATCTAAATTGTGTGAATATATATATATATATATATATATCTAATTATATATATATATATATATATATATATATATATATATATATATATATATATATATATATATATATATATTATATATATATACTATATATATTATATATATAATATATAATATATATATAATATATAATTATATAATATATAATATAATATATATATATATATATATATATATATATATATATATATATATATATATATATATATATATATATATATATATATATATATATATATATATATATATATATATTATATATGTATATATATATATATATATATATATATTATATATATATATATTAATGGTTCAAAGGCAACTCTACCTCACTATATATGGTTCAACCAACCTATTTATCTTTATATATCAATATAGCACGACTATCTCTGGCGGATAGGTGAAAGGAGGTGGGAGTGGGGTGAAATCGGACTTCAAAGTTCTTTATTTTTAATTTTAAATTATCAACTTAATAATTTAAAAAAAAAAATAAAAAATGAAAAAATAAAAAAAAATAAAAAAAAATAAAAAATAACAACAAAAAAAATATTACCTACGCCACTGCCAGAAACAATAATACAAAAATTGTAATGGGAAAAAAATATATATTTGTTATTCGATTTCTCTTTACAGGTAGTGAAAGTAACATGTACTTATGAGTGCATGTATTCATGTATTTATAGATGAATTTATATTTTATTTGTAAGTGTATTTAAAATGTATTCATAAATTCATGTATTCATGTATTTATATGTTTATTTATAAGTGCATGTATTCATGCATTTATAGATGTATTTATAATTTATTTGTAAGTGTATTCATAAATTCACGTAATTATGTATTTATATGTGTATTTATAAATGCATGTTTTCAAGTATTTATTGAAGTATTCATAATTTATTTGTAAGTGTATTTAAAATGTATTTCTAAATTCATGTAATTATGTTTTTATATGTGTATTTATAAATGCATGTATTCATGTATTTATAGATGTATTTTTAATTTATTTGTAAGTGTATTTAAAATGTATTCCTAAA
>SEYY01024677.1:137500-144229 GCA_009176605.1 Armadillidium nasatum | reverse complement strand
ATATATATATATATATATATATATATATATATATATATATATATATATATATATATATATATATATATATATATATCTATTCATACACTGACATAATGTTCAAATGAAACTTAAAAAGATTTGAGTTCTTGATACCATTTCTAAATTTTTCAGAAACTGAAGGCCCCATATATCCAGCAGACACCTCTGGAGGAGAAGTTGCGGCAAACCTTGGATAGCTGGGATGCAGTAAATGTTCACCACAATACCCCTCTCACTAGGAACCTTTTTCCATGTGAATACCAAGAGCTCTGGGTGGACTTGTTTATGAAGTATAATACCCCATTACCCAGCTCAGCGGCCGTGGAGAGGTTGTTTAGTCAAGGCTCTGACATTCTAAGACCAAAGAGGGCAGCCATTGCATCCAGCAATTTTGAAAAATTTATTTTCATGAAAGGGAATATGACCCTTTTCAGAATGCAAGAAGAGAGCTTTTTTTTTTTTTTTTTTTTTTGCTCCAAAATTTGCGCTTTAAAATTTTTTTTTTTATTTGCGGACATGTGCGCTTTTGCATTTGCGGACTAAATTTTTGAAAAAATGTGCGCTTTTGCATTTGCGGACAAAGTTTTTCAAATTTGCGCTCTAAATTTTAAAATTTGGCGCCCACCTCTGATATATATATATATATATATATATATATATATATATATATATATATATATATATATATATATATATATATATATATATATATATATATATATATATATATATATATATATATATGCTATTAGAAAATCCTTATATTTTGCTTCTTAGTAGATAAAACCAAAGTTTTACCATATGAAGTGAAAATAGAATAATGATAAACCTTTCATTTAAGGCTTTATTCCACTAAAGAATTATATTTCATGTCTGGAAATTAAAAAAAAAGAGAAAGACATTAATAACATTACAGGGCCCAAATGGGACCCCTGGATGGTATGCGATGGTCGTTGTAAGTCCACACACCAAAAATGGAACTCCACGATGAGGATTGGAGTAAAAGGCTGGGGGTTTTCGTTTATTTTATACAAAAATAAAATGAGATCCGACAAGTGATACAACCAACAATCAATCCAAACAAGTATATACAACTGAAACCTTCTCTGCGCAGATAAGGAAAATTGTTGATTGAGATGAAAACAGTGGAAATAATTGTATAAATACCACTGGCAAGCAATCACTGATCTTCTTCCAATAAAATCACTATAAATCACGATGAAATATACAAAATTCACTGTGTAATCTAAAAACGTTGAAGGCTTAACTACCGTGAGCATCTTTTTTTAGTGTCTCTGACGTCACGCGCAAAAAGAGGCACGGAAAGCGAAACTGGTTCCGAAAACCATAGTATAATTTTAAATAATACAGGAAGTCGAGGAAAGCCCTGCTGGCTACAGAACCCCCCTCCAAAGGTGGCAGTGGTTAAAGTCTGAAGCGAAGAGGAGGACGAACAGTTCTGCCACTCTTTGTACGACGTAGTATAGCAGGGCGAAGAGCAGGTCTACTAGTCGAAGAAGAGGAAGAAGAACCGGAAGAACGCTGTGATGGAGGAGGAGCAGGAGGAGCTGGAGGTGAAGGAGGTGGTGGAGGCGAGTCGGTAGAAGAAGAAGGAGGAGTAGGAAGAGTAGGAGATGAAGGGCGATCTGGCACATGTGGTACTGGAGACACAAAAGGAAGTAGAAGAGGAGAATCCTCAAAATCGTCCGGAGGGTCCGGAGAAGATTCGAAAAAGGCAGGTTTAAGTCTATCGATGGAGAAGACTTCCGTCCGACAAGGGAGCTGAAGAAGGAAGGTTTTCTCCCGACGACTTAAAACCTTATAAGGCCCCAAATATCGAGCTTGCAGCGGAGCTCGATGAGAGTCGAGGCGTACGAAAACATGTGTACATGTTGAAAGATCTTTCGGAATGAAAGAGTGTGTGCGAGCGTGAGTGCGTGGTACAGAAGGTTTCCACGAAGTAGAACACTGGCGGAGACGAGAGAGATAAGCGTAAGGGTCGGAAGACGAAGGAGAAACCGAAGGGTCAAAGAATTCACCTGGAAGACGAAGAGGAGAACCGTAAACCAATTCGGCCGAAGTGCACTGGAGATCCTCTTTCATCGCAGAGCGAATCCCGAGGAGAACAAAAGGTAGTGCTTCGGTCCAACGTTCCCGGCGAGGGTGAGCAGCCAGGGAAGCCTTCAGCTGCCGATGAAAACGCTCTACCATTCCATTAGCTGCAGGATGGTAGGCAGAAGTGCGAATGCGAGAAGTGCCAAGGAGAGACATAAAATCACGCCACAGATGTGACTCGAACTGACGACCCTGGTCAGTCGTGATCGTCTCTGGCACTCCAAAGCGAGAGACCCAGTGAGCTAAGAAGGCCTTAGCAACTGTTTCTGCAGTGATGTTAGGAATAGGAATAGCCTCTGGCCAGCGAGTGAAGCGATCGACACAAGTAAGAAGGTAAGAACAACCATCTGAAGGAGGAATAGGACCGACGAGATCAACATGGACATGTTGAAACCGTTCACCTGGAGGCAGAAACTCACCAAGGGGAGCCTTGGTGTGACGATGAATTTTGTTCCTCTGGCAGGAGAGGACAAGCGCGTGCCCAAGTCTTGAGGTCTTGATCACTCTGCATGTTCGGCCAGACAAAACGTGAAGCTACCAGCTTCTGTGTGGCCGAAATCCCTGGATGGGCGAGGTCATGCAGTGAGTGGAAGACCTGTTTCCTAAAAGAGGAAGGGACCAATGGTCGAGGAGAACCCCTAGAAGTATCACAGACGAGCGGTCGAGCAATACCGGGCAGGTGAAGAGATTGAAGATGGAGAGAAGTAGAATCAGGAAGAGGGATGTCCTCTGACTCCTGTGCAGCCCGCCATGCCCTCGAAATCAACCGGGGATAGAGAAGAACTGGCATTAATCTCTATCCGAGAGGGAGCATCAGCAGTGTGGTTATCAACGCCGTGAATATGTCTAATGTCGGTGGTAAACTGAAAGACATATTCAAGATGGCGTGCCTCTCTGGGGGAATGATGTTCATGGCGAGACTGCATAGAGAATAATAGGCTTATGGTCAGAACTGACCTCTTGAACTTCGGGTGAGAGACAATGCTTATCGTGAAGGGAAAAACTCTCCTTCTCCTATCACTCTTGCTAATTTTCATTCAGCTCGGAATCGTTTCAGGGATGTTCTTCGACGGACTAAGCGTACTTTCATAAAAAGGAAGTGCGCTGACCTCCATGGCTCTCCTACTGATAAACATTTATGGCCTCTTGTCAAAAATATCTCTAACAACTTCTGTAAATCTGCCTTTCCTCCTTTTATTCGCTCTGATGGTTCTGTAGCTAATACTCCTACTGAAAAGATTAATCTCTTCGGCCTCCTTTTCTCATCTAATTCCAACCTGCTCGATTCTGACATCCCTCCTTCTACTCCTTCTCTTCTCAGGTGTCCCATGCCTCTACCTGTAATTACTCATGATCGAGTCCATGAGATCCTGAAATTTTTGAACATCAGGAAGGCTAGTGGCCCGGATGGCATTTCCCCTCGTGTTCTAAGGGAGTGTGTTTCCAAGTTAGCGCCTGTCCTTGTTCAGCTCAACTCTCTATGCGTTAAAACTAATACTTTTCCTCAATGCTGGAAGCACGCATTTGTTCAGTCAATCCCGAAACAGGGTAGCCGCTCTGACCCTTCTAACTATCGACTTATAGCTCTCACTTGTGTTATTTCTAAAAATTTTGAAACTCTCCTCAACTCTCATTTCCGGGATCATTTGGAGTCTCATTCTCTTCTCTCAGATCACCAGTATGGCTTTCGAGACCAACTGGTGACACACTGTCCTATCTTACTGATCTATGGTCTTCTGTCCTTAGGGATTTCGGTGAGTCTTGTGTGGTGGCGCTTGACATATTCAAGGCTTTTGACCGGGTATGGCATGCGTCGCTGCTTTCCAAGCTCCCTTCCTTTGGGCTTCCTCCTTTCCTTTGCTTACTCTTGTCAAGTTTTCTCTCAGATCGTTCCATCTCGGCAATTGTAAATGGAGCGACCTCTTCCTCTTTTTCTGTCAACTGTGGTGTTCCTCAGGGTTCTGTTTTATCTCCAACTTTATTCTTACTTTTCATTAATGATCTTCTCAACTGCACTTCTAACTCTGTTCACTCTTATACTGATGACTCAACTCTACATTCTTCTACTCATTTCAAATTTGCTCCCTCTTTTGCTTCTAGAGTTGCTTCTTGTCTTCAACTTTCCCATTCTATTCTTACCGATCTGGATGGGGTTTCCCGGTGGGGTCATAGCAACCTTGTGAAGTTCAACTCTTTAAAAACTCAACTTCTTCACATCTCCCTCTCAAAAACACCTCCAAACTTTCCTATCCTTTTCGACGGCTCTCCCGTCTCACCTGTAAATAACATTAGCATTCTTGGTCTAAACATAATCAATAAACTGTCTTGGAAACCTCATATCACAATGGTTGCTAAAGCGGCCTCTAAGAAGCTGGGATTTCTTTTCAGGTTGCGAGAATTTTTCCCTTCTGAACAGTTACTCCAAATATATAAGGGTCTTATCCGCTCTTATATATAGTACTGTTTTCACATCTGGGGGGGCTCCGGCTCCTCCTCTCTTCTGGATAGGGTTGAGTCTAAAGCTAAAAGATTAATAAACTGTCCCCTACTTTCAAACTATCTTGACCCTCTATCTCTGGGACGTGACGTTGGCGCACTATCTCTTTTCTATAGGTACTACAATGGCAGGTGCTCAAGGGAATTGACCTCTCGCATTCCTCCACCGTTGTGTCGTCCTTGTTGCACAAGGGTTGCACTGCTTTCGTACCAATTTTGTGTGGAAGTGAGAAACCCCAGGCTAGCTTGTTGTGGTGCCTCCATCTTTCCATCTACTTCTGTTCTGTGGAACTCTACCATCGTCTATTTTTCCTCCTGCATTTAATCTTTCACTATTCAAGGCTTCCGCCTGTGCCCACCTGAGGGATGTGCGTTAGGTGTGTTAGAGTGAGTTTTCTTCCTCTGTGTGTGCCCCCTCCAAGAAAAGGGCTCTGCCCGTGAGTGTTGGCGTTTCTGTAAAAAAAAAAAAAAAAAAAAAAAAAAGTTGGGTTTTAATATCTTCAATCCAAATAAAGCAAGAACCCTCAAACTTTGCTCAAAAACTTTGGTCCTTTTTTTTAATACCAAACATCAAGTCAATATAAAATTTCAATTAAAATAATACACTAACTGAACCAGATCAATAATCATAAAAAGTCAATCTAATTCAAAGAGCAGAAAAAAATGGATTAAGTTGAGTCGATCAGGTTAGGACCTAAATTTCTAGTTACAAAATTCTAAAGTTCTTATACTAGGATAAGAAAAGATTAAAATATCTCCCTTTCATAAAGCCATAAATAATTTTTAAAAAGGTTAAAATGGGTACTCATCTTGCGACGACAATCCCAGGCAACGATAAGATTTCTCGTTAAATTAACACAATTGTAATCGTTACATTGTAGGGTAAAATGGCCAGTTCTTCTCGTGGAAAATCGAGATTCAAAACAAATGCTAAGTGTTGCCATTCTAAAGATTTCTTAGTTTAGCAGTATTTTTAAAACCAATAATATATGAGGATTTATATATCTTTTAGTGGGCCTTTTGAGGACCCTTTGGATGGAGTTGAGGTTGAATAACGAAGGCTGGGAATTATTCTTTTTATTTTACAAAAATGAACAAAGTATCTGGGTTGCACAACAATAAGAACAAAAACAGGAACCCTGTCTGCAAAGACAATAGTAAAAAAAAATATTAATATCCCCCAGGAATGACATAACCCACATTCCTGACACTATCCCGTAATAGCGCAAGAATATGCATTCTGACCATTCGCAAGGGATAAAATATAAAGTGCGAATAAAATATTGTTAAAAATTAAATTTGATATATATATATATATATATATATATATATATATATATATATATATATATATATATATATATATATATATATATATATATATATATATATATATATATATATATATATATATATATAAAAAAAAAAAAAAAAAAAAAAAAAAAAAAAAAAAAAAAAAAAAAAAAAATATATATAAATATATATATATATATATATATATATATATATATATATATATATATATATATATATATATATATATATATATATATATATATATATATATATATATATATATATATATATATATATATATATATATATATATATATATATATATATATAAGGTAATAAAAAAGATACTACCATAATAACAACCCCCTACCTAGCAAGTTGCCAAACTGGCTGTTGCCAGCAGAAGAAGGAATTCAATGTAACTGAGGGTAATACTGCAGTGCAATAAGCCAAGGTAACTTCTGATGGCAAGGACCACACTGAAGGGCACTGGGGGTAAGGAAAAAAAATGGTACATAGGAAAAAAAGAAGAATGTAAGCTAAATCCTTTTAAAGTGCACCAAACCTAACAAAAGAAAAATCACAAAATGGGAACTGTAGGCTATATGAAATATGACTCTTACCTGAATAAATAATAAAAAATGTTGCTTGTATGCAAGAAACGGTGGTTGCATACAAGAGAATTACCGGCAAGTTATCACTGATGTAGTTGATGGAAAATAAATACAAGCCACAGCTAAAGTAAACAATGAGCGATGTCTACCTAAAACTCGCAAGCCTAGATAAAGTAAGGCGGCTTTT
>SEYY01024677.1:115000-132500 GCA_009176605.1 Armadillidium nasatum | reverse complement strand
TTAGGTGTTTTGAGTAGCCTTCAGAATTTCTTCACACCAGCCCAGTTGCTTGCTCTTTATATGAGTGTTGCTTACCCATGTATGGGAAACGCATCACACATCTGTGGTGGTTCCACACATAGAGCTCTTCTCGAAAAGACAGAGTCTAGGGCTTTTCATATTATAAAGGCTGAAGGCAGAAATATGGTAATTACGGAATTGTATTAAATAAGGATGAGGAAACGCTTGGTATTAACCTTTCTAATTAGATGAAGGTTCTTCAGGAAAGAAGCTAACCCAACTTTACATATATATAATATATATATATATATATATATATATATATATATATATATATATATATATATATATATATATATTATATATATTATATGCGAATTAGAGGTGGACCAGATATCCGCATCCGCAACTGTGGATATCTGCATTTTTCCAATATCCACATCCGCGGATAGTAAAAAATTACTATACAAAATTTTGTATTGAACGCAGAACCTCTTTCTGAATGCCATACAGGCGACTATCTTGAAACTGTATTTGAAAAGATGCTGACAAAATGGAAGATTTCATTACATGAAGTGCACTGGGTAGTCAGGGATTTGGGCACAAATATAAAAAAAAAGCACTTTCTCTGGTAAGAGTGAAAAATGTAGATTGCTTTGCACACCAAAGTCAGATAGTAGTTAAAAATTCCATTATGAGTCAAAAATGTGTATCCAATTTAATAACCAAATGTAGGATAATTGCTACGCATTTCAATCACTCCGTTGTAGCCCAAAATGAGCTGAAGAAAATGCAAACAAGATTAAATGTTCGTCCACTTTCTGTCATGCAAGATATTCAAACACTTTGGAATAGTAGTTTGCATATGCTTAAGAGGATGTGTGAAATTGCATTTATGCTTCAAACAGCACAAAAATAAAGCCTCTAACAGCTGACGAAAATGACATTTTAAATAATTGTATTAATATCCTTAAGCCTTTTGAAGAATTAACAAAGACTATAAGTTCAGCTGAATCATGTTTGTCAGATGTGATACCACTTGTTTCAACATTGAAAGTTGTGTTAACAAATGTTATTAAGTCTAAGGGATTTGAAAACCTGGAAAATGATGATGCTTATACAATTGCAACCTTTTTAGATTCTAGGTACAAAACAAAATTTTTTAAACCACTTGTTTCTCAGAATGTTAAAATCAAATTAGGATGCTTATGCGATGAGATGATAGAAACAGCTAAAATAACGCCTTTCAAGAAAAAGCCAAAGCTCTCAGATACAAAAGAAACAAAATCTGTTAGCTTAAGCATTGCTAAATCAATGAAAGATCTTCTAGCTTCCAGCAGCGATGAAGAATCACAGTCAGAAGTATCAAAGGATACAATATCGATTATTGAAAATTATCTGAAACGTTTGGAGGCAGATAAAGACCAACTGGTTTGGTGGAGAGATAATTGCAAAAGTTTCCCTTTTCTTCCTGAGCTGGTAAGGACGTATTTAGCATGTCCTTTAACTAGTGTTGCTAGTAACGTCTTTTCAGTGGAGCAAGCCTCATTTGCGACGAAAAGCGAACCAAACTTTCACCTGAAACAGCCCAAAAACTTTTATTTCTAAAAAATAACTTACCAATTATTAACTTCAAATGGAATATGTGAAACTGTGAAGTGTGAAGGTAATACTGAATTACTGGATATATATATATATATATATATATATATATATATATATATATATATATATATATATATATATATATATATATATATATATATATATATATATATATACTATATATATATATATATATATATATATATATATATATATATATATATATATATATATATATATATATATATATATATATATATATATATATATATATATATATACCTTTTTCCAAATGGGTGGAGGTTGGGGAAAGAGATTGGTGGGGTGTTATCTATGGTAACACAGATTCTGGATATAATATTTAAAATTCCAAGAATCTATGGCAAAAACTCTTAAAAAATTAAACTATCCGCATCCGCATCCGCGGATATCCACAATTGAAAATCCGCATTCGCGGATAGTAAAAAATTGTAGATTAAGTGAGGGTGATGAGGAAAGTATCAGATTGGTTTAGCATAGGAGTGGAATTGATACAGGGGTGTTATGTCACCATGTTATTTAATCAATTGAGGGATTGTGTAGTTAGAAAAATGGAGAGAGAAGGGAAGGGTATTAGGTTGAGAAATATGGAGGGTGAATGGGAAGTGAATGTTTTACTTTTTGCAGATGATGCGGTGTTGGTGGCAGAATCTGGAGAAAAGTTGAGAATACTTGAGAGAGAGTTTGAAGGGAAATGTGTAAACACGAGATTGAAAGTCAATCCAACGAAGAATAAAGTTATGAGGATTGGAGGTGGGGATGAAGAGATGTGGAGGGAGGAATGGGGGTGTAGTAGTGTGATGATGGAAACTTGAGGAGGTGGATGAATTCAAATATCTAGCAATGTTGGGTGGAAGGTAAGGGTGGGATGGAAAAAGAAATAAAGAATAGAGTGGTAGAGGGAATGAAAGTGTTGGGGGGCCAAAGAGAAGTTTGGAAGAAGGAAAAATTTTGAAAGAAATAAAGATAGTGCTCGGGCGAGAAAAAGTTTCAATGTCTTTGAGATGAAAGGTTTGAGAGCGATATGTAAATTATTATATATATATATTTAATAATAATAATAAATTATTATGTAAATTATTATATTTATATATATAATAATAATAAGTAAATGAAAATTATTTTATCATTAGCATTTATAGGTTAGGAGTTATAGGGTTGGAGCCCTATAAATAAATGATCATGTGTGATGCATGTATTTATATTTTTATTGCGGTACTCTAATAATTATGTTAAAGTAACCTCTTTTTTTTTTTTTAAATGTGCTTATTATTATTCATGCATATTATTATAATAAAATACATGGCACATAATCATGTCTACGTGGATGCAGCCTCCCATATCCCCTAACTTGTGAGTATTGGAGATATATATATATATATATATATATATATATATATATATATATATATATATATATATATATATATATATATATATATATATATATATATATATATAATATATAATATATATATAAAGTAATGCATGGTTCATCTCACATAGTATATATTTAGATATTACTTAAAATATAAACTGGAAATGTAATTTATATTGAAGAAAAATAATAAAAATAGGTTGGAAAATCAAATTTACTAAATTAAAATACACTTAAGGTTATTAAAATTTATTTTGAATATCATAAAGCTTGGTTTTCATCTGCAACTAACAATGTGGTGTAAATTAAGCAGAGAAAGATCAAAAAATATATTTACTAATCTAATAAACTAGTTTTACTTAACCTATCCTTGACTTAAATGGTAAATATACTAATGGCCAGTTAATAGGCCTAACCTAAATAAAAAAAAATAAATAAGTAAAAAGTTATTAAAATATATTTTTTTAAGTATTTCAAATATCTAATAATAATAATAATAATAATAATAATAATAATAATAATAATAATAATAATAATAATGAAATATTGATATATTAATATCAATAATTTTTGCAATGTCATTCTCTGCCTATATGCTTAAATTGCCATAAGGCATAGGCATGTTTAGTGTAGTCTTCCTAATTATATTATTTTATATTAGGATTTTTAATACTTTAATTATTTTTAAATTTATTGAATTTGATTCTCTGACCCAATTTTTATTTTTTACCAATATTCAATACATTTCCAGATTATACTATGAATAACTATTAAATACCAGTTGGGATGAACCATTCATAATTACTATATACAGTATATTTAATATTTTAAAAATTTTATTTAGTCTTGAATCTAATTTAGCAACAATATAAAAAAAGACAGTGAGTGGATAATATGTCTTTGAATAGGACAATTGAATTTGTGGCTGATAAAATAATATGCCATATTGAAAAAAAAAATTTAAAAAAATTTTTAATAAATATTTTTGCCATTCGCCGATAAACTGAAAAAATTCATATTACAATCATTTCCTCTATGCAGGTATGCTGAGTAGAAAAAAAAAATTGTGGTTCCACTCTTATCAATTATGAAAAAATTAAATAAGAGTAATAACTACCATGATTTAAAAACACAATGTATGGCCTTAATGGCATATTTTCATTTGGTTTTGTAGTACCAGGTTGCTGCATCAGCATCGGATCAAATGGTATGAAATTATGATCTTTTTAAAACTACTATAATTAATCTAATAAAAAGTAAAACACTAAGACTAAGGTAATATTATAATTAAAAAAGTGATAACAAGAAGGGAAGTAAAAAAAGATAAAAAGCTCATCAGTTTCAGAGATCAATCCTTTCGAACCCTCTTCAGGCGCAACTAAACAGCAAATGAGAAAAAATAAAAAATAAAACGCTGTAATATATGGTAGCCAGAAAAAGCCAAACCAGAAAAAACATACAAATAATAAAAGCTATATATATATATATATATATATATATATATATAATATATATATATATATATATATATATATATATATATATATATATATACACAGTGGAACTCCAATATTCGTCATTAATCCGTTCCTGAAGGGATGACGAATATCGAAAAACGAATATCGAATAATTTTTTCCCATAGGAATTAACTAAAAATGGATTAATTCGTTCCCAGCCTGAATTTTGCCTATCTATTCTTTAACAAAAAAAAAAAAATCAATCTAGAATCGATCTCCGAAATCATTTCAAACACTGTACAATTTAACTACAGTACATATTAAACAGCATATGCCATAAAAAATAATACGCACTGTGTAGGCCTACATAAACGCTAAACACAAAAAAAAATTAAAAAGAAATTTACCTTTTATGAGAAAAACAATATTGTTATAGTTTTTATAATATAGGCTTTCGTATAGGACGAATATATAACGAATATCGGAAAAGACGAATACTGGGTATATTATATATATATATATATATATATATATATATATATATATATATATATATATATATATATATATATATATACATCCTTAATTTGTATTTTTTTTAAGAAAAGATGCAAGAATGGCTCCTCACTTAAAACTGAATTGCTGTTTTATGAATATATAATATAAATATTTCATTGCAGAAAGTTATGAACACATTAATATAAATGATGTAAATACTATATATATAAACAAAGAAACTACTGAAATATCACATTTAAAGTTTAAAAAAAAAAAGAAAATATTTATTTATTTATTTATTTTTTTAAATAAGTTTTAGTTTTTTTTTTTTTTTTTTAAACTTGTTTTTTTTTCCACCATGCTTCCTTCATATTAATGTCTTAGAGATAAGGAGCCCAAACCTGTGCACATTACTCAATCAGTGGTCTAATAGAACCATTATAGAGCATACTGATCATCTTACTTTTATTAACTTTTGATTTATAATTCCTAGCATTTTGCCAGCTCTATTCCTAACCTCTAAGCACTTTTCTGACACTTTCAAACTGCAAATAATCATTCCCAAATCTTTTTCTTTATCCTCTGACTTAAGCCATTCCCCATATATTTCATAATTGAAATACTTATTAGAGTAACCCACATGAAGAACCTTAGTTTTTTATTAATTAAAATTCATTTGCCACTTTTTAGTTCAACCAAGAAGTTTATTCAAATCATGTTGAATTGTTATACATCCCTCAATATTTTTGACAGGTTTTCTAAATAAATAAATGTATGGGCTTAGTTTTATTTTTATTTTACTTTGCATGAATGAACTGATAACTAGTCTTTGTTACATGTATTAGTATTGCCATCATTATTATTATTTGTTTTTACTGGGACAGTTTTGATAGGCCTGTGTGGCCTCTAATGTACCACCTTCCTTTAAGATTCTTCCATGTATACTGTTAGGACCTGCAGACTTATTATCAATATGTTTAGGGAATCTTTAACCTCATGCATTTATTATTATTATTTTTCTATTTACTCAGTCTCAGAATATTGAAATATTTTAAGGATCAAAGATTGCCAAGTACAATAGTCTATAAGGGGACCCCTAAAGAATGAATGTAGAAAGTATTCTTTCTCCAATTCAAGATTGTTAATGCCAGAATCTGATGCTCACTTTCTTCTGGTTAAAATTTCCCTAGTGTGTCAAGTTTATTTACTTGATACGCCAGAGTAATTTTAATTATTAATTGATGATAATCTTGATCTGGAGAGAGAATACTTTCTATATTCATTCTTTAGTCTCCATATAGCCTATTGTACTTGGTAATCTTTGAACCTTACGTTAAAAGATTAATATGGTAATCTTTGAACCTTACTGTTAAAAAATTAATATTTTTGCATTCTTAAATTTCAGGATGAAAATATTGTACAGGTTATTATACTATTGCTAGTAAATATTTTAAAATTAATACTGTGAACGTTTAAAAAAAAAAAAAAAAAAAAAAAAAAAAAAAAAAAAAAAAAAAAAAAAAAAAAAAAAAAAAAAAAAAAAATATATATATATATATATATATATAATATATATATATATATATATATATATATATATATATATATATATATATATATATATATATATATATATATATATATATATATATTAAGATTGGACCAGTAGGCCTTTTTAATTGTTTTTAATACTGATGGTTGCACAAAAGTATCAAGTGATACTGAAAAATAAAAAATAAGAAGTATCACATTTTAACTTTTTACTGACACAAAATAGTTTCAAGAATTTTGATTAATGAATTGTATTATATTATTATTATTATTATTATTATTATTATTATATTATTATTTATTAAATATATTCTTAAATTTATTATATTTGAAATAAATATTTAGCACTATGTATGATGTTTTTACTATTACAGGATTTGTAAGTACTTGCATTTAGATTTGGTTTTGAACATATAACCATTTATTGGATATTAAATATAATATATATAATATATATATATATATATATATATATATATATTATATATATATATATATATATATATATATATATATATATATATTATATATATATATATATATATATATATATATATATATAGAGGTATACTTCTCATAGTACAGTTTTGATCAGTGTGGTTTCACTATAATGTGGATTATTAATTTTAAAATTAGTGATTTTTTTTATTGTATTGTGTGAAAATATAAGCAGACTTCTCGATTAGAGCGTGCATTTTACGATAACTATGCGACAAACATTGTTTACTATTCAGCATTCAACTTGTCATCCTACATTTAAGTTATGTTATTTATCATTTTCAATTTCTTAAAATTATGCTCACACTTTTGTATGAAAAGAAGAGGCCAAAGAAGAAACCAGTGCAAACTTCAATATTGCAATTTTTTAGTAATTAAAAATGAAATCTTTAAATATATATATATATATATATATATATATATATATATATATATATATATATATATATATATATATATATAATATATATATATATATATATATATATATATATATATATATATATATTGTTCAGTTGTACTGTCAGTGTCAGTCTTAAACCCTCTTTCGAAGTTGTAAGTCAGTTATATTCATAACAAGTCATAACTCATATGCATCATTTTAGTTTTGGGCAATAGCCAAAGGTTGTAAATAAAACATTGTTAAACTTTTATTATGTTGCATTAATAAAAGCTTTTAAATACAGACATCTATAATCGTTAAAAATGCTGACAAAAAAATTATTGGAACCAATTACCAATTTTCCTGTAGATTACATTCCTCGAATAGTGCAGTTTCAAACAGTACCATAGTTGCATGAACCAATTAGCTGTACTATGTGAGGTATACCTGATATAACTCATCTCCAGAATTTCTTAAAACTGTTTTTATTTATTTTTTTAAATGTATTTGATTTCATAATTTGAATATTATTTTAAATATTATTTGGAAACTTCTTTAATGGGCAATTATAGTTGATTTTTTTTTTGGTTTGGTGAATTTTAAAAAGAGACTGGGTGGAATCAACATTAAATATTCATTTAATAAATTTGGTACTAAAGTATAAAAAAACAAAACAAAAAAAACAAAAAACAAATATACCATTAAATGGTCATGTGCCTTCAGACACCACCAAATGGTTGCCAGAGGCTCAAAGAACATAATGCCTCACCCAATCAAGGCATAATATCTTTTGATATAAATTATCAAAACTACAAACCTAATGCACCAACCACTCAGGACACAATTAACAACCTACCATACCAAAATAATAATTCAGGAATAGGTACAAGACATTTTTATGTACAGCCAATTTAAACTTTCCGCCCTATATTGACAATGATATACAACACTGACTTAAACACATAGAAATCTTTTTCAAATCAAATGATATTACTTTATCCTCTGTGAAGTACCGAGCAATAATAAGGCTTTTACCCACAGAAATTTGTGAATTGCCTGATAATATCCATTCTGATCCAAATGCATTATCAGATAGACAGCTAGGTCAGATGTTTCTATCAGCCAATAAAATTGTATTTTAAAATCCAAAGCAATTCATAAATAAATTGAAATAAGTATTGGGCCATAGAGATGTAATGGCCAAAAAAAAAAAAAGTAGGAATAAAAAAAATTTTTTTTTTTTTTTTGACTATTTTAATATTTTTTATTATTTAAAGCTAACTTCATTATTAATAAGCCTTGAAAATAGTTTTGTTCTCTATAATTGTATTGTATAAACTTGATTTTATTGTGCAGGCATCCAGCTTGTTTAGTTGTACTGTCAGTGTCAGTCTTACACCCTCTTTCTAAGTCAGTCATTAGAGATGTACCGATAGTATCGGCTATTTTTTTGGTATCGGTATTGGTTAATATGGCCGACACTTGGCCGATACTCCGATACTTTGAATTCAACTACTAAGTGATGTCATTACCTTAAAGGAGTATATTATGTCATGTTTTAATAATAGCGTTTTTTATATTTTGTCTTTTCTGCTGATTAATTGAGGTCTCTTCTTTCATTATTTTTATTCTTTATATTGTTGTTAGTTAAGGAATCTTCTTGTAAATTGTAATCATGTTAAAACATAAAAGCGAGTAACTAAACTTTGTTAATACTTACTGGAAAATGGAAATGGAATATTTTTTGAATAAACACAAACATAAAAAAGTTAGTAGTATTATATTTACATTTATTATTCCTAAAAGATATTTTAATTTATAAAATATACTTGGGCACAACCAAATATGAAATACATGACTAAGTATTGGTTGTACATTGAATGCAATCCTCAGTTGCCTAGCAGTACACAAATTTTCTATCATATTACTGTGTATTAATTATAATAATTAAAGTATCGGTATCGGCCTTTTTACTGGTATCGGTACATCTCTATCAGTCATATTCATAACAAGTCATAACTCATAGGCATCATTTTAGTTTTGGGCAAAGGCCAAAGGTTGTAAATGAAACATTGTTAGTTACTAGTTTAATTGTTTACCAATTCAAAAATTATTTTCCATCAAAGTATAAACTCATGAGTATTAACTATCAACATCAGAAAATTAATACAAATTATTATAAATTTATATCTATGTATGATTTATGCAGTTATGCTGCATAATTAATTCATAGATATAAATTTGTAATAATTTGTATTAATTTTCTGATGTAGATAGTTAATACTAATGAGTTTATACTTTGATGGAAAATAATTTTTGAATTGGTAAACAATTAAACTAGTAACTAACAATGTTTCATTTACAACCTTTGGCCTTTGCCCAAAACTAAAATGATGCCTATGAGTTATGACTTATGAATATGACTGATAGAGATGTACCGATACCAGTAAAGAGGCCGATACCGATACTCTATTTTTTAAAGGTACCGATACCAATACTTTAATTATTATAATTAATACACAGTAATATGATAGAAAATTTGTGTACTGCTAGGCAACTGAGGATTGCATTCAATGTACAACCAATACTCATGAGTTTATACTTTGATAGAAAATAATTTTGGAATAAGTTATGCATCAATGTGATCTGCATATGATGACTGAGTCCTCAGATTCAGACCTGTTTCCAATCTGGTCATCTAGTGATAAATATGATTCATCCTCATATGGTATATTTGAATAGTAGTTTGAGTTAGAGCTTTCAATATTCTTGTTCTCCTGAGTGTCTTTAGACTCAGTTTTCTTAGACTTTATGTATTGTATTTATGGAGGCTGATAAAGATGCCTGTGATGATTTGGTATGAAGAGTTTAATTACTGCTTCCAATATTACTGTGAGGCTCAGACTTTATCAGTTTCAGATCTGACTGACAAAGACTAATATTTCTGCATGCTTATTTGTGAGCCATTTTCTCTTTTTTGAATGCACATTCTTGTGTGCTGAGAAACTTCTTTCGCATGCGGCTGAAGTAGCAGGAAGATGCTAGTTTTGATAACTCGCAATGCTTGAATATTCCAGTCCACCATGCTGTAGCTGAAACTGTGCTGCAAGAAAGTGAAGCAAGCCAAAAAAATTCCATATTGAAGAAGTCCTGTTGGTTAGAAAAATTTGCCAATTCTGCCATCACTTTCTTTTCATCAACATCCAGCATTTCCTTACTCAGACTGTAGACCTTCTGGAAAGCTTCAACCTGAAAAAAGTAATGAAAAATTGTATAAATGTATATAAATATATTTTAAAGTATAAGTAACTATCAAAAAGTATTCTGGTATATGAATTCATTATATGCTGTAAGTGGTATGTGAAAAAATTAAGAATGCTTACATTTTCATCTGGTGAGATATCTTTTCCTCTGTACCGAGTATCAAGCAAGTTTGCTGCCAAATGAAGATTCCTTAAGCATAATGACTTTTTCTATTTTTACAATCTCAACAAAATGTTCCTCTCCTTTCTTTAGAAGAGAGCTCACTGTTGATGTCTTTTGAATAATTAGGCTCATCTCCTTTCACCTTTATAGTCTGGGCAATGGGCAAGCATAAGTGATGAAGTCCTCCTACTTTGTCCCAGAAGACCTCACTTTAGAGCTTTGTTACGCTTGATTTGGTAAAAATTTATTTATTGATGGATATTGATCATATATATATATATATATATATATATATATATATATATATATATATATATATATATATATATATATATATATATATATATATATATATATATATATATATATATAAACTTGAAACAAAATGGTTAGCCATAGGGTTACCCAACAAGCTCAACTTTATTTTTCAAATGTTGTCCACCTTCCCATACCTGCCCATTAGCATGATCAGTCCCACCTGTACCAGCCTGATATTTTGAGCATAATTCTTTCTGTCCATACCCGCACATGGGCCAGGCCAGACACGGGCTTACAGGTTTTTCTGTACCCATGCAGGTCTCTACTCTTGTGTAAGCGTTACATATTTATCAAAATTAATTTTTTATTTTAATAAAACTAATATATATTTTTTTTAATTTACACAGATAATCCGAGTCCAGTCTGAAGATGGTACAAAACGAGTTGAAGTTACATCTACAGAAACTACAACATCTTTATATGAAAAAGTAAGTAGTTGTTAATAGTTATTTAATAAGTCTGAGTTCTTGTGTTTGTACTTTATTTCTAAAGTATGAAATAAAGATGCATGAGAGAGAATATGGAGAAAAAATAGAGCTGAAAATACAGTTTTTGGGAGTAGATAGAGCTAAAACTGACATTTTTTTTTTTTTTTAAAAGGTGTATGAAACTTTTGAGTTGGATAGTTTTGATTTTGCCCTTCACAAGACAAGAGACAAGAAAAATGAGATCTTTTCATCAGGAAGAAAAACTATTAAAGGTTGCAAATTAGCACATGGAGATATGATATATTTGTTTAAACTTAAGAAAATTCAAGCAAGCAATGGTAATGGTATGTTGATATATATATATATATATATATATATAATATATATATATATTATATATATATATATATATATATATATATATATATATATATATATATATATATATATATATATATATATATATATATATATATATATATATATATATATATATATATATATATATATATATAGGGACCGACCGGGGTTGGAATTTGGCCGGGGCCGGGGCCGGGGTCACCCAAATTTGGCCGGGGCCGGGGTTCTGGCCGGGGTTTCCTAAAA
The DNA here is from genome assembly GCA_009176605.1 of Armadillidium nasatum. Taxonomy (NCBI): domain Eukaryota; kingdom Metazoa; phylum Arthropoda; class Malacostraca; order Isopoda; family Armadillidiidae; genus Armadillidium; species Armadillidium nasatum. The sequence goes on along the minus strand of SEYY01024677.1, from coordinate 120,313 downwards.
TTTGTAAAGAGGTCAAAAGCACTGAAATTTAAGGTTAAGAAAATCAGATATAATGTTTATTTAATTGTAAGGAAGGAGTAGAATAGCCAACATTCACTTAAATTAATGATTATATGCATTTTCTAAAAAAAAAAATCAAAAAATTACAGTTTTGTATAGTTAAAGTTTAAAAAAAGTACAAAAATTAAAAAAAAAAAAATATTCTAATTCATAATAGTGATTCAACAGGTTTACTTAAGTAAGACCCTAAGGTAAAGTTTGAAAAAATGTAGGATATAAAATTATAAATTTAACCTGTATTTATACATATCATTGTTATTTTATTGCCATGTATCAAACTTGTATCATTTAGCTGCATTATTTAAAAATTATTTTTTTGTTTATACTTTCAGTCAATATGGCTAAAAGATCAGCTTCTGCAGTATTTGAATACTTTACAATGTTTCAGAATAGGCTCGAAATAGCTAAATGTTAACATCTGCAGTCAGAAAATTAGAAGAGAACCTCCGGGTGCTAACAAGTAAAAAAATTTCACCAAATCTTTTTGGAGTATCTAAAATCAAAACACAAAGATGAACATTCACACCAGCAGAAAAGGAGCGGTCAAAAGAAACAGAAAAGGAAAAAAATCTTAATTTTCTTATATTTTGTTTGAAATTTTTTTTTATTATTTGACTGATTAAGCTGAAATTTTCAAAGTATGTGAATTTTTTCATGAAGTTCTGAGTTGATTTCGATCATTTTTTTGAGTCTATAACGGTTTGAAACTTATTTGGACCCAAAGTTGAAAAAAATGAATAACTGGATCAAACCACTGGTCCACATGAGCTGAAAATTTAGCTGAATACCTTTGCCCCAATTTCTTGCATTGGTGGGAATAGGTTTTTGATATCACGTCTAGAAAAAAGTTATATAAGCACTTGAAAAAAAATTTGCAAAAATCGTACCCTTCTGGAGGAAAAAATTATTTATAAAAAACGCTACCTACTATTTTTTTTATTTGTGAATATTGTTTAGAAGAGGGCAGGGCAACAATATTTATTTAGTGCATATTTAAATGCTCTTTGTTTGAAGCGAGATATAGCCTCTCAAACTTTGGGAATTTTTGAAATTTGGCCAAAAATGAACCTTTTTGAAGGCTATATCTCAAAACCAACGAATGTCATCGAATAAAGTACATAGAGGAATTTGTAGCCCCACCCCTCCTCTATATACACACCAAAAATAGGAAATGTCATAGTTGTATTTTTTTTTTTTTAAATTTGTCTGAAAAGGTGGATTTTTTTAGTTTTTTTTTTTTTTTTTTCTATATATTTTTTTTTTTTTGGCTTATAGCATTTTTCCTATAACTCTGGGAACAAAAGTCTATTAGAGACTTTTGTATCCCATTTAATTTTGAATAAATAATCCAATTTTCAGCTCATTCTAAAAAGTGGTTTAGCACCGCCATTCAATTAAAAAAGGGTAAAATTTCAACAAAAAAAATTAATAAATAAAAAACTTTTAACCATAATAGACTCGGAAAAACGCTAGAAATGGACTTTTCTTACCGGTAAAAAATCTATATAACTGAAAGTTTTAGCAGAATCGGCTGAAAATTAAAAAAAAAAAAAAAATTTAAGTATAATTTGCCATTTTAACCCCGGTCGGCAACCCCGGTTTTTCCTGATTTTTGGCCGGGGCCGGGGTTGGCCGGGGCCGGGGCCGGGGCCCCGGTCGGTTCCTATATATATATATATATATATATATATATATATATATATATATATATATATATATATATATATATATATATATTTATATTTATATTTATATTTTTATATAGTTCCAGGGGAGTCTTTTATTATTGATGCCATGACTGTAGATCATGAGCAGTTCCAATGCGATTTCCTTTTGAACTGCCATGTGCTAGTGGCTAGCATGCAAGACTTACCTTCTTAAAGGTTCCTGGTTCGAGACCAATAGCAGACATTAATTTTCTATATGAAAATAGTCTGTGAGAGTTGTAGTGGACTTTAAACTCTATATATATATATATATATATATATATATATATATATATATATATATATATATATATATATATATATATATATATATATATATATATATATATATATATATATATATATATATATATTGTTAAGGGGAGATACCACCTCTTTTACAACCCTTCAACCCTCTCAATATGAAGACCAAAGACTCGGTAGTCAACAGCACTTCCCCCTCTCTTACTTTAGTTACACAACAGATAAGCTAGACCCTCAGGTCTGGTTTTAGGATCCTCGTGTTACAAGCTTCTCCACCCTTAACGTGGCCTGGGTGAATCAAAGAAGAATTACCAATGAAACCTCCAATACCTATGACTTATGACTCTCATGACTCTACAGATGATTTTACAAAAGTTAGAACAATTAAAAGGAAAAAAAAAAAAAACTACAGGAAAACGCAGGGTTCTACCTACTAAATGAAGACACCCCCCCCTAATATATATATATAAATTTACTGAAATATAAATTCACTCAAAAAATTTACTAATAAAAAAAATGTGTGAACCAGAATTATGACCACAACCCACTATTAGGCGTATACAAAAATATTTATATTTTTGTATGCGAAAGTGACTTACAATGAAATATTTCAATTGCATACACAGATATAAATATCTGTGTAATGCTTAATTTTACAAAGGTTTATCTCATATACAAATATAAATATTTGTATATGATTTATTCAATAATTGCAACTTCATACACAGATATGATTACTTATGTATGGTGCAACTAATGAATCCCTATTAATAAAATCTAATGGTATACACGGATTTACTGCTCAGAAGTATCTTCAAACCTTAATTTAATAGAAGTCTGTAATACCCAAGTTTTATAATAAATCTTTATCATTGATTAAGAAAGAGAGATTGTAAAAATAATAAACCTACATGTGAAGTTTTGATTTAAATATATAAAGGACTGTATATTAAAGTCATGCCATAAATGCATTCCTATAAAGTGAGAGAGTAATTATTTGCATTTAAAAGTATGACTCATATACATTGTTTTGAGCACCATAGTTAAAACGTTGAAAGTTTACTATTCACCATTCAACTAGCCTCCCTACATTTGAGTTTTGTTTTTATCATTTTCAATTTTAAAATTATGATCAAAAAAATTTTTTTTATTTTTTTTTTTTGTATGAAGAGAAGAGACCAATGAAGAAACCATTGCAAACTTCAATATTGCAATTTTTTAGTAATAAAAAATGGAAGTCTTTAAATATTTTTTTTTTTTCAATAATACAGTAATGAAAGCTTTTAAATTTATTTGTTGTTTTATTATTCATTCATGTCATTTTATTATTCATTTAAAGCATGGAATCATCATTAATACAGGCATCAGTAATTAGAAAAAATGCTGACCAAAAAGTTATTGGAACCAATTATCATTTTTCCTAGCTTACATTCCTCGAGTAGTCCAGTTTAAGACAGTACAGGAAGTTGCTGGAACCAATTAACCAAACTATGCGAGGTATACCTGTACACCAAAAACATGAAAGACAGATAAAGGTTTGAGTTCTTGCTTTGAAATATAAAATAGTTGTGTTTAAGATCATCCAGAACTACACCTTTGAGACATTGAAAGCTAACATCTTTTTCTGCTCCAGTTAGAAATATGAGGAAGATCAGATGTCAATTATTTCAAGGTTAACCTTCTAGCGCCAGTTATTTGCTGTAGTGAAGAACATCTTTTAAGTGAAATTAAATTTTCCTAAGTTTGGGTGAAGAGATTGACAGTAGTAGTTATGAAAAGTAAAAAAAGTTAAGATAGTACAAAACCCTGAGGAATATCACTAATGATAGGTTTAAAGGATGAATATTGGTCATCTACAACAGCTGCCATAGAGATATCCAAAATAAAATAAGAAAGAAGGGTAAATTTTAAAAGTGGGAAGTTCAAAACTCCAGATTTTGTTTCAAACTTTATTTTGAAAGCTTTTGATATATTTTAGCACCACAAAAAAAAAAATCCATTTAATGCTGAAGAGCAAGAGTTAGGAAGAAGTGAAATAAAGTTAGCAATATTTCACTCCTTACAGAAGCCAAACAGGTGATCATTCATGAGATTAGCAGAATTAAGAAGTTTTCAAATCCTCCTGTTACAACTAGATTAAAAATCATCAGATATAACAGAGGTTAAAGCAGTAGGACAATTAATGAAAGTTTAATAATACCCAAGTAATACCCAAGTTTTATAATAAATCTTTATCATTGATTAAGAAAGAGAGATTGTAAAAATAATAAACCTACATGTGAAGTTTTGATTTAAATATATAAAGGACTGTATATTAAAGTCATGCCATAAATGCATTCCTGTAAAGTGAGAGAGTAATTAATTGCATTTAAAAGCATGACTCATATACATTGTTTTGAGCACCATCCTAAACAATGGTATTACACTTACGAGTTTGACAAAGATTTTTTTTATAAAAATTTTTGTTGTATGATTATTGCTGTATTGATTTGACAGTAATCAAAGTAAACATTATTTAAATTGTAATTATAAATTATAGAGTAATGGCAATTATTTGAAATAGGAATTGTTCCAATTCATCTATACAAAATAATTCATTGGTTGCATGAAAAAATCAGAATACAGTGGAACTCCAATATTCGTCATTAATCCGTTCCTGAGGGGATGACGAATATCGAAAAAGACGAATATCGAATAATTTTTTCCCATAGGAATTAACTAAAAATGGATTAATTCGTTCCCAGCCTCGAATTTTGCCTATCTATTCTTTAACAAAAAAAAAAAATTTCAATCTAGAATCGATCTCCGAAATCATTTCAAACACTGTACAATTTAACTACAGTACATATTAAACAGCGTACTGCCATAAATAATACGTAATACGCACTGTGTAAAACATAAACGCTAAACACAAAATAAAATTTTAAAAAGAAATTTACCTTCTGGATGAGAAAAACAATGATTGTTATTAAGAGTTTTTATTTTTAAGGTTATAGGCTTTCGTAGGTAGGACGAATATTGATTTTTCGACGAATATCGGAAAAAAAATTACAGGGCGAATATCGGAAAAGACGAATACTGGAGGGGACGAATATTGGAGTTCCACTGTACTTAATAAAAAATTTTTGTTAGATAATATTTGACTAACTATAAATATAGTTTCCAATGCTGCCTTCTAGAAGTCAGAAGTCATAAATGCACAGGATTATTTGAAAATCTTTAGTTGAGCATAAGGATCATTGTTTTTGATCTCATGTTTGTATATAATGCTTTTTATAAAATA
>SEYY01024677.1:100000-107500 GCA_009176605.1 Armadillidium nasatum | reverse complement strand
TTTTTATGTTGGCTACCCAAAGAAAAGTCAAATTACCATGAATACCCGTAATCCTGAAACTTCAAAATTTGTTTGTAAAAAAATATTATTTAAATAAAATATAATTATACATTATATTCTACACAAGATAATTGTTTGTGTACAATAATATTTCAAGAATTTATACGTACATATAGTGATCTATTTCATGAATACTAAGAATAAAAACAAATAGGAAAAGAAACTTTTTAATCTACACTTCTACTTTGATGACCCAGCAATTTGGTTGAGAAATCTTTCTTTAATGTTTATTTTTTTCAACAAGACAACGTTCTCTTTGGTTGAAATATGATATTCCATATATTACTAATAGTTTAGGTGCAAATGCTTCATATTGTTGAAGCTTTTTTTTTTTTTTTTTTTTTCCCATTATTAGCTGCTTTTGTGCTATCTTTAGTTTCTTTTATTTATTAAACAATGTTAGATTTTTTTAAGCTCATTGAAATTAATGTATTTACAATAATTTTCTTAGGTTCACATGGAAGGCTACCAAGTTAGCAACCAGTGTCAAGCTCTTGTGAGGGACGATTGCCTTATTCCCACTAAAGATTCACCAGAATTAGCCTATATCAAAGAGTCCTCAGCTAAACAATATGTCCCAGATGTGTATTTTAAGGTTAGTTTTCTATTTTAAGGTTGAATTTATAATTTAAATTAAAAAAAAAATGAAATAATGAAATGAAAACCGGAAGAAGTAATTAATTTTAGCTCCAATATTAGATATAGAAGGTGAAGATAATAATGTGAACATATTTGGAAATAAAAATATTTTTTTTTTCATTATTAATAAGATAAATGAAAACTTTTGACTTTAATACGGTTTCTTTCCTTGTTGGGATTCATTGAAGTTTTCAAGTAGTCTTTTAGAGTGTTGTAACATTCCTCTATCACAAATCTGTCAATTACTTCAAAATGTTGGAAGAAATAATTAATTCAATTACTCTATTTTTTCTCCAAAACTGCCAACAGTATTAGAAATAATTCAAGCCTAGTGATTGTGTTAACCAGGAAAACGTTGAATATCATTTTCACTACTTAATCCAAGACATTGTTTCGAAGTCAAAAAACAAAAGTGTAGTCGTCTAGAATATTATAGTATTCACTAGCAGTAAGACAACTTATTAGGACAATCATAGAGACAGTCGAAAAGTAAAATATTGCCTTCCTTCCACTTCATCAGAAATTCTTCTCCATTTTTAACAGTTGATACCAGTCATTCAATATTACAAATTTGGATTTCCCGTATATAAACCCAACCTAATGTTGGAATTTATGTACAAGATGGTCTCAGACAATGTCACTCTTTCCCCTATCTTCAGCTTTTATATTTATTTCATTTATGTTGACTTTGGTGAAGTTTCTCGGTAGAGATTTTATGAAAACTGCATTCAAAGTGGATTTTGATTTCTGTTCCTTATGTGCAATAATTCTATTCTGTTTACCCTTTTTCTTGTTCAGCAACTCTTGTATTTGAATTTCATTATTTTTCTCCAATGATATCTTGCGATGGTTAGTATATATACTCATAAATATAGACACTCTTTGTTCCTAACACACTACAATTTGAATGTAAAAATTATACATTTTATGTAAGTCTGACAAGTCACCCATTTCACCCACGGCTTGTTCAAACTACTAATGGAAAGAAAAGGAAAGTTAAAAATGAAAAGATAAAATTGGCTTTTATTATTTTTGTCTTGACGCATAAATAAAATTATCTGTAGGAATTCAAATGTTCACATTATTTTGCTCATCATATATATATATATATATATATATATATATATATATATATATATATATATATATATATATATATATATATATATATATATATATATATATATATATATATATATATATATATATATATTATATATTTATTGTTGCCGATATATTAATTACAGGAGAAAGATCAGTATGGAAATGACGTTGTGAAGTTGGGTCGTCCTCTACCAGTAGAATATCTTTTAGTAGATTGTCCAGTTTCAACACCCAATGAGCCAGTTTTTACTTTCACTAATAGTAACAATCCTTTTCCAATTGAGAACAGGTTAGTCCTTCCCCTGTATTATCGTAGACTAAATTTTGTATTTTGGTATTGTGGTAGCTTCTCTTAACATGCGTCTTCTCTTATATAGAAAATATATTATATATATGTAATCATATTGGGAAAAATTTCCTGTATCTTCAACAGTAATATTGTCAGCAGAAGAGTTTTGCACATAGAGTAGCTCAAGATAATGGTATTTGTGATATGCCAGTGATAATTTATAAAGTATAGAAGTTACATGTTTTACATTAATAATAATAATAATAATAATAATAAGATAAAGCAAAACCAGAATCAGTTCAGTATAAGGCTAATGATGTTGAAAATAATGTCGCAAAATTTAATACCTAATAATAGTGAAGGTAAATTTATTACCATGGCATTCCCCTTGTTAATATGCCCACCTTAACATGGTTTAGATATCCTGTTTGGATATCTGCAACGAAGAATGTTTACTCATTTAATTTTCTTATATTATTTCACTTACGATTTCTCACTGATTTTCCATTGCTCCTTCCCTCCCCCTTCCACTTGCATTGTTTTGTAACTCTACTTCTTTTGAGATAGTTCCCTCCTCTCTTTTTTTTCTTCTCCAAACCCTTAATGTCTTCTAGGTGTATGAGTCCATCCTAACTACTTTCCCAACAAATAACTAGTCCTTTTTTTCTTTTGACCTGTTAACTAAAAAAAAATTTTTTTATTTGCTATATATATATATATATATATATATATATATATATATATATATATATATATATATATATATATATATATATATATATATAATGGCTTTTCACTTTTAATAAATTTAACAATTTTATAATAAGGAAGAATTAAATTACTTTCTTTATTTTTGATTCAATTGTGTAAATGCATGTAATTTTTAATGTATAGTATAATACAGTGTGTCTCAATCACTTTTATAGATATTAAAGTAGTGAACATAAGTTATTAAAATATGCAACGAGCAAACCTTGTTGTGTGAGAATCGTGCTGATCTCACAACAAGTGTTGGAAGTGATCTCCATTAGCATCAAGGCATGCCTGAACACACTTTTCCATGTTACGGAAGGTTGCCGCTAACATATTGAGAATCACAGCGTCAATTATCTGCCTAATGTTGTCTTTCAGTTGCATGAGAGTACCTGTTTTTTTTTTTTTTTTTTTTGTTTTTTTTCTTCTTCTTCGATACACTTTCCCTTTCAGCATGCCCCATAGGAATAAATCCGGCTGTGTAAGGTCAGGCGACCTTGGTGGCCAATGTCTCTTAGAAGTGACACAATCTTCAAAGAAGTACTCATTTCGTATAAACTGACGTTGGACGTGAGTCAAGGGACACTATCCTCCTTAAAATAGCCAGTTCGGAATTCCTTGTCATCCAAATTATTTACAAACTCTTTGAAGATGTTCATACTCAAATTTCATGAAGTTATGACCAGTAATTTTATATCTATAAGTGCATATCTAGAACCGAGAGCGAGTAGGCCACCTTGTGGTATCTTCAGAACATTGATTTAAAAAAATTTTCATATATGAGACCATAGACAGATATGCAAATTCTAGTACTTTAAATTTAGAGCTCTTGAATTGTGATACGCAAACAATCATTTCTATAATTTCTTGGGTAATTTGATTTCGTCTTGAAAAGTATATATGGTCTCCACTGCTAAAAACAGTCTTTCACTACTCAATAGAAGAAGGTGGAGCAGAGAGGTATTTATAAGCCAATATAAGTAAGTTAATCGGCAGAAAATTGACGATAACGATTAATCGTCCCATTATATATATATATATATATATATATATATATATATATATATATATATATATATATATATATATATATATATATATATATATATATATATATATATATATATATATATATATATATATATATATATATATATATATATATAAGTAACTTTACATGAGGGAAATGCAAAGTGATTTATTAATATATGTTCCACGTTTTTATTATTATTATTATTATTATTATTATTATTATTATTATTATTATTATTATTATTATTATTATTATTATTATTATTATTATTATTATTATTATATGCAGATCACCACCACTTACAGGCAGAGCCTTTTCAAGACAGACTTGAATAGGTGTCTGCCAAGTTTGATGAACCCACATTAACACAACTCGAGTTATGCTTGTAATGGCGTTTTCAGTACGTTCCATAAGATGATTATGTTTTGTATTATTTTGTGATACACGAGGGCTTCACATGCTCCCAAAGAAAGAAATCAAAGGGGTGAAGTCTGGGGATCTGGGAGGTCACTCCACAGGACTATGCAGACCAATCCAAGAATCTGGAATTTGCTGGTCCAGCCACTGACGTACTTAAATACCATAATGAGATGGGGTCCCATCTTACTGCAAGTAAACATGGAATTCGCTTTCCTTATGTAGTAGGGATTAAAAAAACTTGTTTTTTGCAACATGTGAAGATACTTTTCTGTATTAAGATTACCTTTGATTGTTAATGGTCCAATAATTCTTTCACCCTGTATCCCACCCCACACCATCAATCTACCAGCACCTTGCCTCTTTGTCGGACTTATCAAGTTAGGGTTAGCATTACTTCTATAATGTACGTTTACCGATGAACTTTTCTCCTTTGACTCATCGGTAAACAAGAGTGCAGATTAAACTATGTGCTTTATACTTGAACATGATGCAATTAACAAGATACATTATCCTTATGAATAATTATCCTTTTTTCATTCCCCCAGTTGTACTTTTTATGAATCAAATATTTCAATCATATATTTCATTGTTATATTTGCTATATATATATATATATATATATATATATATATATATATATATATATATATATATATATATATATATATATATATATATATATATATATATATATATATATATATATATATATATATATATATATATATATATATATATATATATATATATATATATATATATATATATATATATATATATATATATATAGGTAAAATCCAAAATAAGATATCACTCTTAAAGATTGAACATCATCTCTAGCAGACCCAATTCAACCACTTCTTAAACCCCTTTAAATGAGGGCAAAATAGGGGCTTTGAAATGCTTCTCATATTATCAGATAACTAGACATTTCCAACTCACAGAGACTCCAGCTCATTACTATGATACACTAATCTAATCAAGGCAGACTACTTCTTTACTAGTACACAATTATGACGCACACCCTCACTTCTTTAACTTCTTCATAACCATTTATGTTTTGCATCCTTTCTCAGCCTTGAATTCATATTAGACTATGCTCTTTGAATGGCTGATCATCAGGTGCCTCCAATGAGGAAGTACTTCTATCGTTTGGGTGACACCCCTATTATGTCCATGATATGCAGTAAACATAATCTTATGATGGTACAGTGTATACCCCTGATACCTGAAGGCTTTCTCACATTTTTAAAAGCAACAAATATCAATTATGTGTGTCACATGGAGAGGCTACATTTATGTCCAATCCTCCTCTCTCTTACCTTTTGTCATTTCTTCCAACTAAAGTAAAAATTGATCTCATACCATAGTTAACCTATTTATCTTACACCCAAGGGCGTGTTTCTAAGGTCATTTGTTTGGATACTCTTGTAAATATTGCATATTTTCCTAATCTTGTCTGAGGAATGGCAACACTCTATCTCATGTGAAATCCCACCCTGTTTGCTGTCTATCTTTTATTTTGAAAAAAGTGATTCTGGATTAGTACACGCTGTATGAGTTGGATCGCATTTCCCCCTCCCAGATCCCACTGATTTAAATACCAGGCAGTGGATTTCCTAAAATCCACACCATCTGACCAACTAAAAGGTCTCACCCAATCTTTCCAAAACTTGCCATCATTTACAAAACCCTCGTAGATATGTGAAAGAACTATGTCTTAAATTTAGTTATTATTTACGTTTCGAGATGTCTCCTTTCTAAATCCCTTCTTGTGTGCCAAATTCAAGCTATTTCAGGTCTTACTTCCTTGACATAGGTTATTAAATGCATAACCCATCTGAGGCTTTAACGCCCGTCATTAACACAGTAGGGGCCCTGCTTTCTCCTTCAAGGACTGTCGTCCAGGCAATTGACAGTAAGATTGAGGGCGAATGATGTAGACAGTAATTTAGCCAGTCTTTTTGAAGGTGCCACTTCATCAGCAGTTGGAGCATCCCCGTTTTTCAACTGTGGTTTTCATCAAGCAAAGGTTTCTTCAAGTATTACACGCAGAACACATGAAATTGACATTCTCACTTGAGTATTTCAGGGAATGAACAGACTAATATAGTGGTCTATCACACTACTACCTATAAAAATAGTAGACTGGACATAAATCCATCCGACTGGGTTGTATCCCTGTTACCGTTATCTACTTCAGCCCAAACAAGACTTCTTTGCATTCTGAAAGGATGTTGGGTAGAGAATTGTCGTGGTGCCAAACTGTATCATTAAATCTCTCCTGGGGAATTTATCAATTTCAAATCACGGAGGATGATAACTTTGTGATTCCTTGCTCGCTTAAGAATCTGCCATACTAATGTAGCCCATAGATACATCATGACGACGGAAGTTCCTCCAATATTGTTTTTTTGCTGTACACAGAGACCTGTTTTGATATTCCTTATCCTCTTTGATGCGATAGTTACATTTTCTAGATAAGGTTTTCCCCGTCTTCCTTATTATACCCTTCATAAACATACTGTTGTTAGAAGCACCTTATATGAAAATTTTATTATTCATTACCCTCTTCCCTCCTACACTTGCGTTTTGTTTAGGAGTTTTCTCTTAAGTTCTGTGACTGTATCACTACATTTTGGTGCACAGTAGTAGCTCTTGTGCTTCAAAAAAAAAGTAATTCTTTTTTATTAATAACAGTTTTCAGCATTGAGAATTACAATGATACAATAATAAAATAAGCTCTGTTTTATATACCAAACACTATATAATAAAAATATCAGTACCAGGCATTAGGGAAACTTTTGGTATTGCTTCAGCTCAAAGCAAATAATTGATATCACAATAATATATAATAATAATAATAATAATAATAATAGATAAGAATATATATATAAAAAAATGAATTAAAAGGTAGAATTTTATTTGTGTCAACTTTTCTAGTGAAGATGTGTTAAAACATATAGAAAATAGTGGTTGGTATGCAGAATAATTTTGATAATCAAATAAATAGAGACAGAGTTATTAAGTAAATTTTTTTATTATTAATTAATATACATTCAATGATTTCCCCCCTCCCCCACCCCTTAGAAATTTATAGATTTTCATTTCTACTGTGAAAATTCGTCAAATATTTTAGCAGAAACAGAAGCCTACTGTTCTCTCTGTAATAAAGCTAAGAAAAAATTATTCCAAGGAGTTA
>SEYY01024677.1:87500-97500 GCA_009176605.1 Armadillidium nasatum | reverse complement strand
CTTCTAAATTCAAATTACTTCCATCAAAATCTCTCACTCCATCCATCCATCTCCACTTCGGCCTTCCCATCCCCCTACCCCTATCCACATCAGATCTAAGTACCTTGCCCACCATTCTGTCCTCATTCATTCTACACGTAAGTCCAAACCATTTTAGCACACCCTCCCCCTCTCTATCAATTACACCCTTCTTCCATTCATGTATCTCCCTTATTCTTTCATTGTGGATTGTTCATAGCAATATTGGTTAAAGAAATTTGAGACGATAGTTAGAGGGTTGAGAGGGGTCCCCCTTTTCGGCACAGGCTGAATGAGCGCACGTTTCCAGTAAGAAGGGAAGGTTGAAGTAGAAAAGAAAGAGACGAAATAGTTTACCAAGGAAGGGTGCAAGCTCTGAAGCATAAGTTTTGAAAACTACAGGAAGGATACCATTAGGACCGTACGGCTTCCTAGTGTTAAGTTTTGAGGGAGCAGAAAAGACGTCTTTAGATATAATATATATATATATATATATATATATATATATATATATATATATATATATATATATATATATATATATATATATATATATATATATATATATATATATATATATATATATATATATATTAGTGATGGATCGGATGTCATATTTTCTAATTTGCGGATGCGGATGTCGAATTTTGGAGAAGTGCGGATGCAGATGTTGAATTTTCGAAAGTGCGGATGCGGATGTTAAATTTTCGAAAATGCGGATGCGGAGCATCCTCATCAATGAGGATGCCATCATTAGTATATATATATATATATATATATATATATATATATATATATATATATATATATATATATATATATATATATATATATATATATATATATATATATATATATATATATATATATATATATATATATATATATATTGTAACACATTTAATCAATGTGTATTGATTAAAGAATCAATACACATTCCGGATCGTCCTAACCAATTCTTAAACATTATTGACTTATGTTTCACTACTAGTCCTTTCTATGAATACCCTGTCTTCGCACTTATTGGTAAATCTAACCACAACCTAATTACTCTTAATTTTCAAGATTTCTCTCCAACTGCTTTATCCTGCCCTAAGTGTATCTTCTGGCACATTGATCGGGTTGACTTTGGGGCTTTGCGTTGCTTCTATACTAACTATTCTTGGATGGACTGCTTTGTCTCTTGAAGACGCGTCAGTCTCTGCTGACAAGGTGGGGGCTGTAATAGCTGATTGAATGAGCAGGTTCATATAAATCTTTCTCTCCTCAAAATCCATGGTTCGATCGTGCCAGCTCTCCTGCTATTCAGGCTAAAGACATCGCTTATCGAGAGTGGATCTACCCAGATGTGTGATGCATACTCCATACATGGGCGAACAACACACCTATAAATAGGTGTGGGTGAAGAAATTGCGAAGGCGTCTCGGAACACTCAACCTCTTAGAAGCTTGTTTAGAAAGGGAAGTAATGTGATCTTTCCAAGAAAGATCACGAGAAAAAGAAACACCAAGAATATTAAGGAGAGATGGTTTGAGTGGTGTGTTTTCGAAGAAGATATCATAGTTCTGTGGAAGGTTATGTCGAATAGAAAGATAAAGAAGTTGAGTTTTGGAGGCATTGAAAACGACCATGTTTTCTCTACAACAGTTTGAAATAGGAGATAGATCAGAGGTTAGTTGCTCAAAGGATATCCTCGCGTCTAGTAGCTGCTGTTGGGATGGGTGCCTTTCAAATTGAAAAGAGTAATGAAGAATGGAGTCATCGGCATAGGAGTGGATAAGAGATGAGGTAACAGATAGAAGGTCGTTAATGAAAAATAGAAAGAGAGTTAGGGATAGGACAGATCCAATTGAGGATCATCACTATTAATAGTTTTAAAGTAAGAACGTTGACTGCCTACAACAGCTGCTACATGACAACCAGAAAGGAAATCAGAGAGAAGGAAAGATTCTGAAAGAGGGAAGTTTAGAAATCAAATCTTTGTGCCAGACTCTATCGAAAGCTTTCGATATTTACAGTGCGACAGCATAAGATTTACTGAAATGCCGAAGAGTTGAGTACCAAGAGCCAGAGAGAAGAGAAAGAGGATCACCAGTAGAGGGTTTCTTAAGTAAGCTATACTGGCGATCAGAGATAAAATTAGAAGAATTGAGATTTTTTTAAATCTTCCTATTAAACAGATTCGAAAACTTTAGAGAGAACAAGTTCAAAGAAACGGGGAGGTAGTTGGAGAATCTAAAGAGGTACCCCTTTTACGGAGCAAGCTGAATGAGCGCACATTGCTAAAAAGAAGGGAAGGTTGAAATAGAAAGACAAAGACAAAATAGATTACCAAAGCAGGATGCAGCTCGGAAGCATAAGTTATACAAACCCAAAGTGGAATACCATCAGGATCGTACGCATTCTTATTGTTAAGCTCGGCGAGAGTAGAAATGACGTCCTTAGAAAAAATTGCAATTTTAGGCATGAATGAGTTGGAGGAGGTTGAAGGAGTAAGACTGCTACGGAATCGTCTAAGGATGAATTAGAGGCAAAAAGTTTGAGTGAAGAGTTCAACTTTAGAGGAAAAGAAAACGATAGTTGACAGTAAGATGATACTAAAGGAGGAAAAGAAGAGGAAGGAAAGTTAGAGTTGATACTTTTTGCAATATGCCAGGAAAGGCATGAAGAAGAAAAACCAGAATATAAAAACCTTGGTAGAGCTGAATTGTGCTTAGTTTTTATTTAAAAGTTCTGTAAAAGAAGGGTAGGAATTAGCGTTATAATTGAATAGTTTAAGAGATTTACTATGATTTTTTCGAAGAAATGTTGCTTCTTGAAGTTCCTTAATATATAACTTTAATATATTTTAGAACGCTATAGAGGTATATATTTGAGTAGAAGTCAATTGAAAGGATAGTAAGAAAGAGCTGAATAAGAGTAATATATAACCTCATACCTTAATTTGAATTTTGATCTTGAAGCCTTGTAACGAACAAGCAAAAATACACTTACATTTTATACACTTACGTCTGGACTCGACGATAAATTTAAAAAAAGTGCTTGAAAGTGGGACGCTGGCAGTGGCAGAAACAAAAACAATTATACAAAAAATAACCCAAGATGGAGAATTCAAGAGAGTCTTAAAATACAAATAAAACTTAAAATATATAAAGTATATACGCTAGAAAAAAACAACAAAAGGATATAAAAAGTTTTTATAAGAACGAATATTGTTAAACTTTGGTATTGTGTTGGATGGTGAGTAAAGAAGAATGTTCTTTATCAGAACTACATTGAAGGCTGGGAGTTAACGACACCACCAAATAATTTAACATTTATTGAAAGAAGGAAAGTATGACAGGCAGTTTAAAAGAACACAGGAAAACAGGAACCCAGCAATAAAATATGAAAATATATAAATTAAATATACCTTACCTGTCAATGCAAAATCTGGGAAAATATTTAGCACCTCTTAAATATATCCCAGGATACATAATAATAATAATAATAATAATAATAATAATAATAATTATAAGAAGAATTAATAATTATAATAATATATTAATAATAAGTTGCTGAATATTTGGAAAGATAATTTATTTTATCTTTATTTAAATATATGCAAAGAGTATCTTTGATGAAAGAATTTGAGGAAATATATAGATTACTAATATTGAAAAAGGAAAAAAGTTTTAAATGTATATGACGGTTAAGATTTCATGATTAAGCACACCGTGTCAGAGATAAACCTTTGTTTCGAAGGTTCCTATTCGTGATTTCATGTACTGTGTCACTCAGTGATAAATCGGGTGAATCTACTTATTTACAGTCGTTCCAAGTAAATGTATTTTCTTAGGCTGCATTGAACCTTCTGAGGATTTATGGTTACTGCAAATATGACTAGTTATATTTATCGTGTTAGGCTTTATTACTGATGATTTCTTATGTTACTATTATACTTTTTATTTAATCCTACCTCGAGTAAAATTTCAGGGGTAGGGTGTTTGATCTTGGAGTAGGCTTTTAAGTAACTTGTAGTTGTGCGCTAGGTGTGTGTTTGAGTGAGTTTTTCTTCACTTTGTGTGTGCCCCCACCTTGAAAAGGGCTCTGCCCGTGAGTGGTGGCGTTTCTGTAAAAAATATATATATATATATATATATATATATATATATATATATATATATATATATATATATATATATATATATATATATATATATATATATATATAAGGTAAATGTGTATTTCCCAGTAGTACATTATTTTTTCTTCATATATGACAGAAACTACTAATTTGAATGTCAGAAAACTTTTTTTTTTTTTAGGTTCATTGAGTCGCGGAAAACAATTTTGTAAACTAAAAAAAAAAAAAGGGTAATAATTTGATCTGGCACGAACCTATATTTTTCACTATATTGAAAATATGATGTCAAAATATGTTTAAATGCATTCTACTCATACTTTTCTTTTACTGAAGAGTAATATAAATACATAATAAAAAGAAAACCCCCAAAAAATTAATATAAAAAATGTTTATATTGTAAAAACAAAATCGACTGTCCTTTAATCTGTCCTATAATACACTTTTAGCAACAACAACGTTCTCAGATGACTCTCTTTTCTATATCTCTCATTTTAGAGATAGAGGTATTGTGCCAGATTGAATATAATATTGATATATGGAAACCGAAATGTCAATACAAATTTTTGATATTTGTATTATTATTAGCTTTCATTTCATTTATTTCTATTAACATTATTATTATTTTTATTACATATTTAGTTTTCTAGTGTACTTAGTTCGACTTATCATAACCTAAAAGACCGAAGTTTGCCATGTAATACAGGCCTAACTGATTGATGGAATGTTGCTGTGGCATATAGTCCTACTGCTGTATTACACCATATATATACTTAAATATAAAATATATATATGGTGTAATTCGGCAGTTGGTCTGTATGCCATGCAATGTGTCATCAATCAGTTAGGCCTGTATTGCATGGCAAACTTCAGTCATTCAGGTTATGATAAGTGAAACTAAGTACGCTAAAAAACTAAACAATAATAATAATAATAATAATAGACATAAATGAAATGAAAGCTAAATAATAATATAAATGTCAAAAAAATTTGCATTTATATTGATGTTTTGATATATCAATATTTCCACATATCAAAGGTTGTATTACAGTACATTACAGAAAAATAATAGAAGTCAAAGGATAAATATGGCAACCTGGTATTCAATTGATTTTGCTATTTTTGTACAAAAGAAGGCCAGTTGAAGAACAGTTGCTTTACCATTTGGAATAAAAATAAGTGTTTTTCTGTTTTTTAATAGTTTTTCTTTTTATTATGTATTTATATTACTTTTCCGTTAACAAAAATGTGTAGAATGCATTTGAGCATATTTTGACTTCATATTTTCAATATAATGAAAAATAGAGAGGTTCATGCCAGATTGAATTATTACCAAAAAAAAAAAAAAAAAAATTTTTTTGTTTAAGTAATAATTACATGATTTGAATAAAACATCATCTGATTTTCTTGTAGTAGGAGGTTGCTGAAACTAACAGTATATTGTATGAGTTTGTCGTACTGATGCGGTTGCTGCATCATCAGCATTATAAATTTTTTTTTTAAAAATATTTAATTTTTTTTTTTTTTTTTTTATTTTTTAAATTTTTTTTTTTTTTATATATTTATATATATATATATAATATATATATATATATATATATATATATATATATATATATATATATATATATATATATATATATATATATAATATATATATATATATATATATATATATATATATAGAGAGAGAGAGAGAGAGAGAGAGAGAGAGAGAAAGAGAGAAAGAGAAAGAAAGAGAGAGAGAGAGAGAGAGAGAATTTTATCACCATTCATAGGTTGAGGGGTACAAGGGGTGGAGCCCTTTGTAGACAAATAATCGAATGCCAAGTATTTATAATTTCATTGCCGTTAGCAATTATGCATATTATAATACAAGATGCAAATGCATAGCACACGAACAAATATCCTATGGGGACTCCACCCTCCATACCCCCTGACCTGTGAGTGGTGACTATAAAATTTTTACTTATATTGTTTTTTTTTTCTTTTTTCTCATATATATATATATATATATATATATATATATATATATATATATATATATATATATATATATATATATATATATATATATATATATATATATATTATATATTTGTAAAGGGGAGATACCGCCTCTTTTACAATCCTTTAACCCTCTCAATATGAAGACCAAAGACTCGACATAGGAACATAGGAACATAGGAAAATAGAGACAGTTAGAAGCCACAAGGGCCTATCGAGACTGTCCCAGTCCAAACAAATAATAACAATACTAATACATGCACGAAAGACTAGGTCTATCCCATCCCAGTTATCAGTTCATTCATGCATAGTCATGCATAGATAAAAGAAAAACTAAGCCCGATTACACATGCAATATTCAATGAACCATCACCCACTACAAAAAAAACTGCCGTTAGGCTTAGTCATAGGTTGATCTGTTGATCCAAAAATTCATATATACCCGCCAATTTGGCTTAGTCAGATTATTCTATATAATACCCAAACCATCCATATATCTATCTAGCCCCTTTTTAAATTTGACAAGAGAATCACAGTCAACAATCTCCTGTGGCAAGTCATTCCAAAAATTAACAACTCTATTACTGAAACAGTATTTTCTTAGATCGAGATGGCATGGCTTCTTTTTAATTTTCTTGTTATGTCCTCTAGTTACTCTTCCATGGTCCACTATGAAGTATTTTTCAATCTCTGTATTACTGTCAGATGCAAATATTTTGTAAACTTGTATCATATCCCCTCTGAGAAATCTCCTTTCAACTGAGAACATTCCTAACTCCTTCAACCTCTCTTCATAGCTCTTATTTTCAAAGCCAGAAATCATCCTTGTTGCTCGACGTTGTACTCTCTCCAGCATATCTATGTCTTTTCTTAAATGAGGAACCCAAACTTGTGCACAATACTCTAATGCTGGCCTGACATAGCTATTATATAGTTTGCTTATAACCTCTTTGCTCTTGTAAACTACATTGCGGTTAATTATACCTAACATCTTATTAGCTTTATTCCTTGCTTCCAAACATTGATCACCCACCTTCAGATTACTGCTAATTATCACACCTAAATCCTTTTCTTGGTCCACAGTCTCAAGCCACTCCCCATTCATTTCATAATTAAATCCTTCATTTGAGTAACCTACATGAAGAACTTTACATTTTTTACTATTAAAGTTCATTTGCCACCTCTCTGCCCAACCAAGAAGTCTATCTAGATCACCTTGAAGCTTTATGCATCCATCATTATTCCTTACTGAGGTAACCACTTTGGTATCATCTGCAAACTTAGAAACCTTACATTTAAGACCTTTGTCTAAATCATTTATATATAGGAACAAAAGTGGTCCCAGCACAGAACCCTTGTGGTACCCCACTCTTCACCGTTTCCCATAATGACTTATTACCATTAAGTAATACACACTGCCTTCTGTTCTTTAACCACTCTTTAATCCAATTGTGTACCATTCCATCTATACCATACTGTGACAACTTTTGCATCAGCCTAACATGGGGTACCTTATCAAAAGCCTTGCTAAAGTCTAAATATATGACATCAACTGGATCACCCCTGTCTATACATTCAGTAATATATTCCATAAATTCTAGTAGATTTGTCTGACATGATCTACCCTTTCTAAAGCCATGCTGGGAGTTATATAGTATCTTGTTATCATCTAAGTGCTTCTCTATATGACTTTTCAGTAACTTTTCCAAAATTTTCACAACCAGAGATGTTAAACTAACTGGCCTATAGTTCCCTAAATCTTCTTTACTACCTTTTTTAAATATGGGCACCACATATGCTGCTTTCCAGTCCTCAGGTACCTCTCCAAAAGCAATAGATCGCTTAAAAATCAAATACAGTGCCTTTGCAATACTGCTACTCCCCTCTTTTAGAATTCTACCATACACACCATCCGGACCCGCTGCCTTATTTGGGTCAATATGTTCTAGTAAAGATGCGATTTCATTTAACTCAATTTGAAATGTTGTACACCTATTCATTACATGTATACTAGAACTATTACTCTCTAAACTGCTATCCAACCTTTCCTCAGTAAACACTGATGCAAAATAAGCATTGAAAATATTAACCAATTCCTTATCTGAACTTACTAAATTCCCATCAATTTTAATTGGGCCAATTTTCTTATCCTTGCTTTTAAATTTATAAAAGCTAAAAAACTTTTTTCTTTATTACTATTTCCTTGCCAAATTAATTTCTGCCATTCTCTTTGCTCTTCTTATTGACTGGTTAAGTTCATTCCTAATTCTCTTATAATGTTCCAAATCTTCCCCCTTCTCCTACCTTTGAACATTTTAAAACATCTACGCTTTTCACTGATTTTCTCTTTTATCTCTCTCTACTCCACCAATTAGGTTTTCTATTTGCCACCCTAATGGGTTTATCTTTAAAACACACAGACTGTATGTTAGCCAATATTTGCTTGAAGTATTCCCACATGATGAAACAATTTTGACCATTAAACTCCTTATCCCAGTCAATTTCATTGAGCATTGCTCGGAATTTGCTAAAATCTCCATTTCTAAAATCTAATATCTTTTCCCTATTGACTTGCAATTTGGGCCCAGACCTCACATTCCAGTTAAATCTAATAATATAATGATCACTAGCTTATAGTTCGACAGTCAACAGCACTTCACCCACTCTCACTTTAGTTACACAACAAGGTAAGGTAGACACTCAGGTCTAGTTTTAGGATCCTCGTGTTACAAGCTTCTCCACCCTTCATGTTGCCTGGGTGAATCAAAGAGTTGCCAATGAAACCTCCAATACCTATTACTTAAGACTCTCTTGACTCTACAGATGACTTTATATGAATCAGAACAGTTAAAGCAAAAACAAACTACAGGGAAACGCAGGATATTATCTACTAAATGAAAATACACCCCACTAATATATAAATTTACTGAAATATAAATACATGACTCGAAAAATCATTTGCTAATTAGAAAAATGTGTGAGCCAGAATTGTTATGACCACAATCAAACTATGTTATATACAAAAATATAAATATTTTTGTATGCGCCAAAGACATACAATGAATATTTGAATTGCATAGACAGATATAAATATCTGTGTAGTGCTCAATTGTACAAAATTTTCTCATATACAAATATAAATATTTGTATATGATTTATTCAATAATTGCAACTTCATACACAAATATGATTATTTATGTATGGTGCAACTAATGAATACTTATTTGCAAAAAATCTAACTGCATACACAGATATAAATATCTGTGTAGTGCTCAACTGTACGAAAATTTTCTCATATACAAATATAAATGTGTATATGATTTATTCAATAATTGCGACTTTACACAAATATGATTATTTATATATGGTGCAACTAATGAATACTTATTCACAATAAATGAAAATATACACTAATGCGGATGTTACTATTACAGAAATATTAATATTTGTGTAGTAGGTTCTTAATTACTTAAAAACAGGTTATTCAGGAATGAGTGGTATGTGTACTTAACTGGTAATTTGCCAGAGGAGATCGCTTGTTTCGCTTGCCTGCTGAATTCTGGTTCCATATAAATTATAATGGTGCAGCTTAAACAATCACACAATTTGAGGTTAGGAAATCCCACACTACTCATCTGGTCTTAACATCAGTCAAATCCAACCCAATAGGAGCTCCAAATTTGTAACTGACTCCCAAACTAGTACCTAAAAGGGTATGGTTATTAGGTTAAATCAATCTAAATATTAACCCATCCCAATAGTTATATTCAAATGTCTAACCCTCCTATTAATGTAAGGATATGTAGTAGTAAACTTACCCTTGCAAGGGAGATGGGATTGGAAATCTAACTG
>SEYY01024677.1:72500-82500 GCA_009176605.1 Armadillidium nasatum | reverse complement strand
CCTGATTTACCTTCACTACTAAATTTTTATAAACTACACTATTTAGATACTACGCCTCTCATCAGACCAGTTACCAAACGATGTGAGAAAGTTATAGCTAAATATGATTTTGAAGGCCATGTAAGTTTGCTTTTAGTTTAAAGAACTATCCGTCCTTGGATGATTTATAATTTAAATACATTGTTTAGCATCATTAATCTTTTAAGTGTTTCTTATATTTTAAAAAGTTCTTAGCTGTAGAAAAAATTAGATATGATAATACATCAATTTTTAATTTAATAAGAGTGGGAACCATAAGTAAAATAAATTTCTCAACCTTTTACATTGTTCAATCTCGTTTTACTGTACAGGATCCTGACGACTTGCCCTTTAAAAAAGGGGAAATTCTTCACAATAGTAACCAAGGATGAAGATCAGTGGTGGACGGCCCGAAATTCTAATAATCAAACTGGGTCAATTCCTGTTCCTTATGTAGTCAAAGTAAGTTATAGAAATATGAAATTGTAAATAAATATTATTTGTAAAAATTTATCTAATTACACATGTATACACTTTACTGTGAATAGCAATATTATCTTATCAATTTTTTTCCTCTCAATACTTTAAAATTATATTTTAACGTTTAGTTTGAATTTGATCTCATTTTCCATTATGCACAAGATGAAAGAAAAATTTCCTTATACTTAACATTGAATGTTCGACTAAAGTGCTCAGATTTTGTTATTTCGACTTGGAATCTTTTATTTTATTTATTTATATTTTCTTTCTCAAAAATGAAGCTTCTCACAAATGTAAATTTTATCATTATTTTTCATATAACATCATCTTTTTAAAACTTTCTACTCTTTACAGTATGAAGAAGGAGATACAGTGCCTTTGAATAGTTCTACAACGAAGTCAGCTAATACTGTTAACCAAAATGAAAACCAGTCAAGACCAAAATCTAGTTTACAGGTGAGTTTTTAGTAAGGACATATTTGTAATTGTTAAGGTGATATAAATAAAATCGATTTTCCTTTATTTATCTTTATAATTTATTATTTGAATATATTTAAAAAAAATATTTTTTTTTTAGGGCAAATGTATTTTTACAACTAATATACATCACATATTAACTTCTCTATCCAATATAATTATTAATAGATTATGATACATATAGTTATCATCAATAGATGTTATTAAAGGTGCATCATTGAAGCCTCTATTCCGATGTTTTCCGAGCATATTCGGAAGTATTTTGATGTGATAGTATAGAGAGAGATGTAGTAATTGTTAAAAATTTTAATTATTTTTCAAGCATTTTATAAATTTTTTGTTTTTAATTATTATTATTGCCTTGAAATGATCTTAGTAAAAAATTTTTAATGATTGTGATTTAAGAACATTTAAACATATTTTTTTTCTTTAAACTCATTTTAATTTTTCAACATAGAAAATTGAGAGCTGCCAATATTGGTAGATTTTATTTTTTATTTTTTATTTATTTAAAAAGAAATGCCTTTAGCGTATATATATATATATATATATATATATATATATATATATATATATATATATATATATATATATATATATATATATATATATATATATATATATATATATATATATATATATATATATATATATATATATATATATCAGGAACTTACTCTACTAAATATAGCCAAGTCAGGTAATAAGTAACATGTGCTTGAGCTGATTTTACAACTTTTTCTTGCCATTTTTGCCAATTTTTCTTATTTTTTCATTCACAAATTACGTATTTGCACACTGGTAAAATTTTAACTTTCACAGAACCGACAAGGATAGTGTGTATGCAACTATGTTGACTAACGCAACAGTCCTATTCTACTACACACACTGGAACGTATTATAGAAGGGCATTAAATAATCAAATAAATTAATTTTTCTAAGAAAATCAAAATGTAAACTTTCAGGAAAGGTCCAAGCAAGAATATTTTCGAGTGAGTCTTATTGAACATTTATGACACGTGATCGGAATTTCCTTTTGAAAGAATGAATCACTGCCGTTTACCGTGGCTCAAACGGTAGAGTGATTGACTCACGTGCTTGAGGGTGCCGGTTCGATCTCACTTTGGGATCCTAGGTATATATTACCAAGAAAAGTTCCTCTCCTCGAATAGGGCAATGCCCGTGAGATGTGAACTTTATATATATTATATATATATATATATATATATATATATATATATATATATATATATATATATATAATATATATATATATATATATATATATATATATATATATATATATATATATATATATATATATATATATATATATATATATATATATATATATAAAAAGGAAAAAAAATTTGAATGACAGTCCAGCCAATACAGCTTGTTCTTTTCTGTAGCACTCATATGTACTAGACCAATGTTTAATCAGGAACGGAGGCTTGATGACTGACAAAAAAACCTGTTCGTTGATTTGAATTGTCTTGCCGTAAATTTCATTTCTCATTTATTAGTGATTTAAATTCAGTTTTTTAATGCTTTATTATAGCAGGTATACAAACAGCAAGAATCCTTTGCTGAATGATCTACATCATGCAGTGCTATTTTCATATGCTTTGGAAATCCAAATAAATTATACTTGTCTGTCTCTTGGCTCAATAATTTAATTGCTTTAAAAATTAAATAATGAGTTGATAAACATTTTTATTTTGTTTTTAATACAAAAGGAAAACTGTAATTATAGCAAACTTTATGCAAGGATGGGATTTTAAGGATAAAGAGAACTAACTATATTTATCGCACATAGTTATTCTGTAAATATTGTAATAAAAGATGTTTCTTTCGAGATGAAACTTTATATTTACAGCCCCTAATTTCGTCCTCCTAAAAACTCTTGCTACAGATATTAATTTAAGAGTGGAAAGAAATTTTTTTTTCTTTAGAACCTTCTGTTGGATATATATATATATATATATATATATATATATATATATATATATATATATATATATATATATATATATATATATATATATATATATATATATATATATATATATATATATATATATATATATATATATATATATATATATATATATATATATATATATATATATATATATATATATATTAGGGATGGAGTGAAGTATCGGTATCGGTATCGGCAAAAAATTTGTATAGGAGTAAAGTATCGGTATCGGTAGTGGTATCGGTAGTAGTATCGGCAAGTATCGGCATATTTTTAGGTATCGGGTATCGGCTTCGGGGAATTTTTAGGTATCGGTATCGGTAAAAATTTTGGTATCGCTCCATCCCTAATATATATATATATATATATATATATATATATAATATATATATATATATATATATATATATATATATATATATATATATATATATATATATATATATATATATATATATATATATATATATATATATATATATATATATATATATATATATATATATATATATATATATATATATATATATATATATATATATATATATATATATATATATATATATATATATATATATATATATATATATATATATATATTGGTCGGGCCATTTAAACGGAAATCAAAATAAACACCACAAGCTGTATTTATTATATGTTAATGAACAACAGAAAAATCCATTTGAGACATAGGTAAATATTCGTAGAATTTTTTCAGTCTACCTATATAGTGTAAGCCGTTGGATATCGTTTGAAAAATCACATA
Source organism: Armadillidium nasatum (assembly GCA_009176605.1). NCBI lineage: Eukaryota > Metazoa > Arthropoda > Malacostraca > Isopoda > Armadillidiidae > Armadillidium > Armadillidium nasatum. Next base: position 78,775 of record SEYY01024677.1, on the reverse strand, counting down.
ATATTTTGTAAGAAATTTCGCAATGGATAACAACATTTTGACATGCTCTTAAGACCAAATATTTTCCTTTATTATTGACTTAAGATCTTAAGCTCCTGAGAAGCACACTATGCTAGAATAGAAAACCCCATCAATCTAGGATTGTGCACTGATATTTGAGAGGAAGTTAAAATTAATCTTTTTCACCGGGTGGTAGTTCTATAAAAATGCAATAGAAATTTTCTATCAGATCCAATTCTTATTTCTCAAGAAATTTAATTAGAGTACCATGGCTTTAACTTTAATTTATTTAACATCTACATTTTTTTAACCTTTGAACAAAATAATAGAAGGAAATTTTGGGAAGCCCTACACTGATTCCCTTTCTGTACATGGTTAGTTAAGGGGTATCTTTTTTTTTTTTTATTACATTGTGAAGGCAGTCATTTATTTATTTATTTTTTTTTTTTAAATTTTTTAACAGAAAAATTTAAACTACAGTGAACATAGGGTTTACTGAATTTTTTTACAGCCACTAGAAAGTTTGAATCAACCAAAGTGCATAATCATTATTATAGAGCTAGAATATTTTGTATCATTGGAGGAATTTATGAAAAGATCATATATTATTATAGTAAAACAGGTTAAAAGATGTTACTACGTTAAGAGATTTCACTTCTAAAGTTTCACATAGTTTGACTAATTGTACCTTTTTTTTCTAAATTTTGTTAAAATTATAAGAGGAAATGCGTATTTTTATTCATATCGATTTTTTTTTTTTTTTTTTTTTTTTTTTTTTTTTTTTTTAGCAAACTATATTCTGTGCATACTACATAAATTCATACTTCCTTTTGTGATAAATAAATTATTATGTTAAATTTTATGGTATTGGAATTTATATTCAAAAAAAGTTGTAGAATAATTTTTTTATCTTAATGAAATTTGCAAGAACTAGTGTGTTGTAACTTCAGCTGAAAGAACTTTGACTTGGACTCTGACCATAATTAAATATATTTTTTATTAAAATGATGATTATAGCATTTTGATGTTGGAGAAGTATGAAAATCTTATTAAAGACATTAATCATTCCATCCCATTGTTTTGGTATTTACATTATGAAAATTAAATATTCCTAGAAATGAGTATACCATGCGAGTTTGTATTGTATTCTAAATTTGTATTGTGATAGAACCAATATTACTTCATCATAAATGGATATCTTTTTACTTTTAAATATGAAATCCTTTAAAATATTATTACTAAAACAGAAATGATTTTAATATATGGTAGGATACCACTTGATATTTTTCTTGTAAAACATTATTTTTTAACCTTTAAAAAAAAAAAAAAAAATTTTTTTGAGATTTTTGATTTTTTTTTTCTTAAAAATTATACTGAAAGAATACAATTTTCAGGGTGGCTCTGTTATCACAAAAGTGAAATAAAATTTTGCTCTTCTTGTATCTAGGTAACCGTTTTATTTTGTGGTTTTTACTAATATGCCATGCTTGTACTTTTTTATTCTTGAAATTTACCACTAGAAACACGTACAATGCAAATTAGATTTAAAGACAAAGGTTTGCAAAGCCAACTTGCTTTATTAGTAAAAGCTTTAAAATTATTGTAGGAATTCTAGATATATATATATATATATATATATATATATATATATATATATATATATATATATATATATATATATATATATATATATATATATATATATATATATATATATATATATATATATATATATATATATATATATATATATATATATATATATATATATATATATATATATATATATATATATATATATATATATATATATATATATATATATAATATAAAATAAAATGTTGACAATTTCTTATGTGGTTTGTATTAATTTTATGTAAGCAAATCATTTAATTTATGTTTATTATTTTCATTATTTTAAAGGAATTGTTGATACGCTTTATTGGAGTGCCTTTAAGTGATGTTTAATAGAAAAATTTGACTATTATTATTATTATTATTATTATTATTATTATTATTATTATTATTATTATCAACATTACCATTTTAGTTATTTTTATTAACATTTTTGTTGTGTTTTTCCTTCGCTCCCCACCATTTTCACATGGGAATTTATCGTCCCCCCCCTCCTTTTTTTTTTTGTTTTTGTTTTACTTAGTGTACTTGTTTCCTGTCCCTTGACCAGGAGTTTCATAACCCTCATCCCCCTTCTCCGTTCCAGATAGTTTTTACGGCTCGATTGTTGCAACAATCTCGGCCATTATCTAGAATCCCTTCCTCCGTGAAGTAGGGTACAGGTCAAAAATCGGTACCTATTTCCTTTTACCGGACCGACCATTGTAGGAGACCCGAACCTCAGTTAATAACTAAGGAGACTATCCTGCACTAGGGTATATAATCAGAGGCTTCGCATCAACTTCGTGTGCTATGGGGACCGAGCCTGGAGTTCGAGTTGCTCAACCAAGGACATATCCACAGCTCACCTCTGCAAGTAGAGTTTTGGGGGAGGACTTTCTGGGTTTGGGGTTGTCTTAGCTTTCGTTACCCTTCTCAGGGTAACGAAATATTTTTTCCCCATTCCCTTTGTGTAATTTATCTTTTTTTTTGTATCATGCATTTTATTGTTATCTTGTCCATTTATCCCATGATGAAGTTGAATTAAAAATTTTTTTATTACAGTTTAAAAAAAAAAAAAAAAAAATCGCACTTGAATAAAGGTGATCTCCATCTTCAGTTGGGTTCCCCACTCGAATGCTTCCAGGCCCATCCTAGTCTGGGACAGATTAAGGGTTTTAAAGTTCTTGTTGATGAAATGATAGGAGATTTTTTTGTTCATCGAATTCCCTGTTACTCTGGGATTGTATTCCTGTAAATTAACCATAATCCAAATAGAGTGGAGTTGGCTCTCGTCCCGCAAACTTTTCAACTATTTGTTCAACACTAAAATTCTTGAACGTAACTTATCCACCGAGGCCCTCCCTACTACTTCGACTCTAACATCAAATTCACCTGGACCTTTTCTTGAACACTTTGCAATGAATTCCAGTTAAGCTTCATCACCCCACTCTCTCTTTTTTTTCAATTTACGATCCAAGAAGACTTAACCCTGTCATATTCATTGATGCATTGAAATATGTTATGGCACGTCTGATCCTCCAGTGTCCATTATAGGGATTAGTGATTTTGAACCCTGTTTTCCAATATTGATAGCAGAGCTTTTTTTTTTTTTTTTTTTATTTTTTTAATAAAAGTTTGGCGATTGTGTGGGGCAAGGGAAGACATGAAACCTTATCTTCATTTTAAACAAACCATGACTGGTCAACATGAGCTGGATGAATTGGAGCATTATCATTTGATAAATGGCACTAACTCCAAGAAACTTTCTCTGTTCCATTGGATGAACCTGGTCACCTAAAAAGCGTACATAATCCTTGGCAGTTATATTATCACCCATGGTGATAATTGGGCGTGCAGAATATTATGGCTTTACATGCCATGACAGAACCTCTTCCGTGCTTCATCTCTTACATAAAGTAGTTCAGATCATATTCCTTGTATGGTGTTTTCCATACGTAAACTCGGACGGGGGTTGGGAACAGTGTGAAGGTCCATTAATTTGACAAATGGACTGTTTTCCATCGTCCGTTCAGTTCAATCGTTATGAGTACAGCACCATTCTTTCCACTTTCTGACTTTCATGTCATTTACAAAAGGTTTGTCGATTGTAGCACGCCCATGAATATTGGGCCTATCGAGCTCTTTATTCACTGTTCTTGTGCTGACGGTTTGCAAGACTTGTATTTAGCTTAATAGTAAATTTCTAAGCTGGTGTTTTCATATTTTTTTGTCATAATCTTTCGTAATGCTTGTCTGTCGCTGTAACTCAATTTCGATTTATGTCCACACTTATGTTTATCAAATGATGTTTTTCCGACAGCACAATATTGGTCCCCCTACCTTGGATATTGTATCTAGGAACCAACAGTTTTTCCTTCCTCAAACTCTGTAAACTTGGACATTCCACACTTGTACCAGCCCAGAGTGTCTAAAACAGGGCAACTGACGCTTCGTACCGACGTTATAGGTTACCTGTTACACGTGGACACACGAGCGCCTGTGGCGCCTCTTCTTATTTCGGGGAGATGTCTGTTATATTAACAAGTTCTTTCTTTCTACTGTTTTAATAATTTTGTTCAATCCCTATATATATATATATATATATATATATATATATATATATATATATATATATATATATATATATATATATATATATATATATATATATATATATATATATATATATATATATATATATATATTGCGAAAAACTTAAAAATATCATTCAAGTTTATAATTGTGAACAAGTTAATAACACAAACAGCCAAAGGTACCTTTATGTAGATCAGTAGGAAAAAATGGAACATAATGTTTATTTTGGTAATTTCAAAATTTTAGTTCTTATAAAAGTTTTTTTTTTTTTTTTTACTGGATAGTACTGCTATCTGGTTGGATAGCCGGATATCTGACCCATCCCTAGTAAATACTATGAAACCTGCTACAGCACATATACTTTGCCCTTATTGGTGTTAAATTTCAGCGATTGCCAGCAAATCGCGAAGAGCGAAAGTTTTACAGAGCTATGAAAGGAACCCTTACACTCACAGTGTAAAGATGGGACGCTTAGACCTGGAAAGTGCTTTAACCAGATGATACATTATTTCCATCCAAAGGCCTCAGCATTTCTCTTTTGTGTGCTCCACAGAATATAAGTGGAAGGAATCTTTCCCCCTTTATGGTTTACAGCTTACATAGTTCTCATTCCAAACCTAGAAAAGATCCCAACATCGTTTCGTTTACGTAATATCAGGATTCCCGTATTTTCGTAGTGACGCCATTTTCCCATTTCTTCGGAAACTGAAATTATTTTTAGATATAAACTCTCAAAGCCCAATCTATTTATTTTGTTCCCGTCCATGACCTTCGTTTTCAAACCCAGTATTTCTGTTAAGTTTTGTTTAGCGATGTCACTTGTTCAAGCACTCCAAAAATCATTATTATTAATTTTTTGCTTTTATTTTCTGGTAGTTTAGAGATATAGAATTTCATTACTTAGTATCAAAATTGACAATTCGTTTGAAGCTTTTAAATTTTATAAAAAATCTTCACTTTTGAAATGTTTTGCACTAACCAATAAATGAAGTTGACAACTAAAATGCCCTTTAATATTAGATTTTCTTTATATATATATATATATATATATATATATATATATATATATATATATATATATATATATATATATATATATATATATATATATATATATATATATATATATATATATATTGCCATAATTTGTGTCATAGGTTTCTTGTGTTCACATCTTGATTCTATTCTTGTTGATTTGGACAAGGCCACAGGGTGGGACATTCTCAACCATATGTGATTCAAATCTTTCAAGACTTAACTTCTGCATATCTTATTCTCAAAACAACCTGTCAACATTCGTACCTCCTATGACGATTCTGTCGTTTACAATGTGTACATATCTTATTTATATATTTTTTTATTCCTATTGAATGTCGCATGATCAACTAAAATTATCTTAGACATTTATCACTTAATGTCAAAGTAGGTGGTTGGGTAGCTTTACAGAAACTGGAGATTCTTTTCAGAATGCGTGAGTTTTTCCTTTCTCAGTTACTTCACATATTAGGAACCTTATTCGCCCTTACATGAAAAACTTCAGAGTAGTTAAATATCACCCTTTTTAGAATCACTAACTCAACTCGTGGATCGAAACAATATTGCAACTCTTAAAGTCTGCCATACCGCTATACCTTAAAGAGTTGCAATACTGTTTCGAACAACGAGTTGAGTTAGTGGTTCTAAAAAGGATGATATTTAACTAGTCTGCGAGAAAGAGAGATAGAACTGGTCTCGTTGTCCCCGTATCATGGTGTGGTCGGGTGGGGTCCGTTGGGAGTTTAGCATGATAGTATTTCATGAGACTTCCGAGCGTGATCTCATTTTTGTATCGTCTTGGCTCAGGGGATAACACTCTTGCTTACGATCCAAGAGACCAGGGTTCGAATCCCGGTGGTATAGCAGACTTTAAGAGTTGCAATATTGTTTCGAATCACGAGTTGAGTTAGTGGTTCTAAAAAGGATGAATATAAAGTATTTTCGGAAATAGTTTATAAATATTCTTCCTTAAATATCCCTTTGTGGAGAGTATTTTTATCACAAGTTTGCAACAAACAACACTCACT
>SEYY01024677.1:45000-67500 GCA_009176605.1 Armadillidium nasatum | reverse complement strand
TGACAGCGTCTTAATAATAATCGTTTTTATTTGCTAGCAGAAAAATACCAGGCTTTCTCGGAAACTTAAAACCGAATAACTTGCACATTGATAAAAAGCAAGATCGATATTCCTCTCCTGTTTTTAAATATATTTTGTTGTAGATAGAGATGATAGGAAATCTCTCAAAATTTGAATAGATATATCAACATTTTATAGTTATAAAATTTATACTTTAAGAGGAATATTCATGAATTAGCAGTTTATTTAAAAAATTAATACAGCATTTATAAAACATTTTCACATATCTTCTGTGGTGGTAATGCCTTCGTAGAAGTGCCAAATTTTTGTATATAATAATTTTTATTAGATGGTTTTATATACGCATTGGCCAGAAAAAGAAATTGTTTCAGAAAAAATAGTCTTTTTAGGAGTAATGGTCAGAGATTAAAAGTTACTTTAAATTTGAAGTTATGTAGCAACGGAAATTAACATTACTGATGTTTCCAATCTACATCGTCAAAGGTGTGCTGTAATAAGCGGTTTTTTAATTTATTGAAGAAAAACTGGGCACCATTTTCCTTTTCTGGTCAGGGATTTAATTTTTCACTTCAACCGTTTGTTTTTAATTATTAATCAGCTCTTAAAATTAAATGTAGCTTTGTATAGTGTGCCAATTAAATTGGCACTTTCTACAGATTTTGTAAGGAAATGTTAAAGCAAGTAAATATGTATGGTAAGATTTTTTATCACATTTCAAAGATTCTTATCAAGTTAAGTTTAAAAGCTTAATGGTGAATGGACAAATTTTAAGATACTTTATTTAATCAGGCTATTTAAACCTCTAATTAAATGTTAACTTTCTCTGTGAATAAATGAAAACCCTTTCTCAAAAATCATGTTAATTTCACAATTCATTATTTTAATTAACAATTCCTAAAGCTTTGTGTGTGGTTTAGATTTTAAAAAAATTTTTTTTTTTTTTTGTCATATAGTTTGTGTATCGGTGGCGACCAAAGTTGGGTGCTCGAAAGGACGGTAGTAAAATAAGCAGACGACAGAGGATAATTAAAAAATGTATACATGTTTGTACTTTGTGTACGTGGTATAATTATTCAAATCTTATGTATGTTTCTATAATAAAATAAAGAAAATATACCCATGATCATGAAATTGTCTACTTAAATTTTTTTTTCTCCAGGGATATATAAGATTCACAACCAAAAATGTTGAGCACTACTATTATATGCAAACATTACTTTTAATGTTGGGTTAAAGTAGAAAAATCTTTTAATAACTGTAAAACTTCAAACAGAATATTATATACTTGACAAAATTTTGAAAGTCATGAAAGCCTGGTGCTATATATTAAGACATTATTTTAAGTATAGAGTTCTTTTAACGATATATATATATATATATATATATATATATATATATATATATATATATATATATATATATATATATATATATATATATATATATATATATATATATATATATATATATATATATATATATATATATATATATATATATATATATATATATATATATATATATATATATATATATTCCCGTCCTCATGTATTTTTTTTTTTTTTTTTTTCGAAATAAAAATTCTAGAATTGCGTTCTTATGAAATGGCGTCGGTGGTATTATTTCTTAACTTGCAAATGCCTAAATAATTATACGGTTTTTCCGACTTTATATTTAATTTTGTTTTAAATTAAATTGAACAGCCATTTAATAGTTAAAGTAAATGATGCATAATTTTACTTTCAGAATGTGAAGTAAGTAATCAGTAATTCTCTTTCTCTCTCTCTTTCTATATTTATATATATATATATATATATATATATATATATATATATATATATATATATATATATATATATATATATATATATATATATATATATATATATATATATATATATATATATATATATATATATATATATATATATATATATATATATATATATATATATATATATATATATATATATATATATATATATATATATATATAATATATATGGTAATAAGTCGGGTAATATTTCATAAATAAAAAACCTTGCAGAAGAAATTGTATTTGAATTTTTTTTTTTTTTTAAATAACGTAGGTTTCGTAACATTATGTAAATATTTTAATAATGTTTTATCGTGTAAATTTTAGGCTGCTTAAGAAATAAATAATTTTCTCACTTTGTTTTTAAATTTTCCTTCAATGATTTTGAATATCTTAACGACTTTACCGCCTTCCACATATCATCGTAAGTAAAGCCATTCTCACATACATGCCACCCTCTGCCTGTCGGAAATAAGCTGCTCTTGGATCTGTGTCGAATTCCGTTGAAATTTCTTCATTTCTCGGTAGTGGATGTAGAACAATCATACGACTTTTTGCCAGAGTCATAATGGATGGTGTAACGATGAAGTGACCTCGACTCTAAAAGTAGAAAAAAGTAATGAAGTGTTTATAACATACATACGATTCGTTAATTAGGAAACTGGGATAGCTTTTTGAAAATACTATGATGAGTTTTCTGCATAGTAACACCAGAGGTAGTTAGTCCTTTGCGAAACAAAATGCAAAACCATTTAAGAGATTTTAAATTTTAAATTACGAATATTTTAAGAGTTCAGAAATCTGAGATTGAGAAATTTTCTGCCAAAGTAACAATTTATAAAATCTAAAGCAACAAAGGAGAGGATCCGACATTTACATTCATGATGGTGAACAGGTATATAAAAAAAACTAGTTATGGCATCTGACTCATCCTTGAGTGAGTGATATGCATATAAATTACTTTATACTAACTACTTTGGCGACAAGTTGAACATTATTAGCTTATTAACGAATTTGAAAATCAAAATAGAATTTCTTTGAAAACAATATTCTGTGCCAAATGAACTTAGTAATTTACAGAAGAGTACACAAAATAGTCAAATGAGAGAGAACAAAAATTTAAGAGCCCAAAAGTAATGAAATAAAACAATTTTTTGAAGCATCGATGAGTTTGCTGCAATCATAAACTTCACTGCTAAACTGATATTTGAAAAACTGGATTTCAATTTTAAAATTATTAAGTAATTTAATTTGATCTAATAGGGAGCCCACTTTTAAGTAAGGCTAGTATCACATATTCGAACTTTTTTTTTTTTTTTTTTTCTTTTTTTAGCCAACTCCTATCTAAAGTTTAACAGTTATCTCCTTTTCTGCTTCCCAGTGATAAGGTCTAGAACATTTCTATTTTCATCATTTCATTTATCATTTAACTTAAAAAACTTTCAAACTTTCCATTGCTTCCTTTTGCAATCATTGAAATTTGTAATTAATAAGCAAATAAGCTATAAGATGAGGAGTTTGACTGAATTTTCTTCAAACTGGCAAATATGCTTCTTATTACAGCATTCATAAATGCGATGATAAAAAAAAATACTAAAAAAGATTAAAACTATTACGTAATGTGTAAAAGAAAAAAATAAATAAATAAAAAAAAATTGCTATACCTTTTACAAAACAGCAATGTTAAATGTAATCTTTACGTATTTGCCATACTTACATTTTCATATTCTGCTGACGAAGCAAATCTTTCTTTTTGAATTCTAGTCATGTATAAGACATCAGTGTCAGGCAACGCATCTTCTAAGCGAGTATACTCTTCCTATTATTTAAATAAAATTTAAATATCACAATAATGTTTATTATTCATATATATATATATATATATATATATATATATATATATATATATATATATATATATATATATATATATATATATATATATATATATATATATATATATATATATATATATATATATATATATATATATATATATATATATAGTCTGATGGACAGAGTGGGAAATACCCAGAATCAAGGCTAAGTTAAATTAAAGACCGACCTGTTCCAATACGCTGCGTTTGAAACCGTGCAAGTCAAAGGAGTTTTGGAAAGTAAATATAAAGTGTGTTCCAAACTTTACCAGTTAAGTACATGTAAGATTTGGCATAACGGTTAGGTTCGAGGTCAGAGTTGGACAGAGAAAGGATGAATGTGTGTAGAATGGAGTACGTGTCGCATTAACCTTCTCGATGGAGAAGGTATTAGACTGTGGAGTTCAGAAAAACAGTGTCCATTGTAATAACGATAGTATGGAGTGAGGTTACAATTCGACGTTCAGGAAGAGACTGGAGTATTAGTGAGTATTAGCGGAAGAGTTTATAAGATGGAAAGCGCTAGACTCCACATTTTCAAGGAGAGTTGTATGAGTGGAACCACCCCAGATGTGAGGCGTACCCCATACAGGGGTGAACAACACCCTTATAAAAGCAAACAAATGGGGTGGCGTGAAATTTTGGAGGCGCCCCAAAACAACCAACTTGTTGAAAGTTTGTTTAGAAAGAGAAATAATCTCATTCTTCCAAAAATGATAATGAGATAAAGAATCACCAAGAACATTGTTAGTTATCTGGATAATTATATCGAATAACAAGTGAAGGAACCCAGTTTTTGAGGAACTGAAAACTACCATGTTTTCTCAACCCCAATTGAAAATTCAATAAAGATGAGATTAACGGTTCTATTAGCTGAACGCTATCCTCCAATTGTCAATTTTTAATTTTTGTTGGGTTGAACGTCTTTTAATTAAAACGAAAGGAATAATGAAAGATGGAGTCGATATCTTGTTAAGGATAGATACGAATACTCTAAAACAAAAGGGGGGTAAAGCAGTAGGACGATTGAGAGGGGTCCTTTTCGGTATAAGCTGTTATAAGCTTAAGTTTCCATCTGGGAGGAAAGGTCAAAATGGAGCAACAGAGATGAAATATTTACACCAAAACTGGGTATAAGCTCAAAAGTACAAGTTTTAATAACCAAAGGAGAGGTACAATCATGACTATAAGCTTACTTAATGTTTAGCTTAGAGAGAGCTGATATAAAGTCATTAGAAGAAATTACAATGTTTGGCACAAATGAGTTGGAAGGAGTGGAGGAATCGTCTAAGGTAGAATTAGAGGAAAAAGTCCGAGCGAAGAGTACAGCTTCAGCAGATGGTAAAACAGTATTTGTGCAGTCGGAAGATAATATAGAAGGGAAAGAGGAAGAAGTAAAGTTAGTATTTCAGTTATTTTGCAAAATACCAGAAAGAGCCTGAAGTTGAGAAACCAGAAATATCATCACATTTCCTACAGAGAAAAAGTTATTTAGTGTCACGGAAAAGATTTTACAGGATTTCTGAAGGTTGTGTCTCTGCGGAGGATTACACGAGAAGTATAGTTAAAAGATTTAGTGGATGTAGGATATCACAATAATGTTTAATTGTGAATTTCAGGTTTATTAATAGTGAATTTCAGGTTTATTAATTTTAATTAAGGAAAATATGGAATGTACTCCTCCATACCAGAGAAAAATCACCTGAAGGTAAACTTAAATGTTTGAAGATACAAATACAATGGTTCAATAATTTTTGTAACAGTAAACGTTGGAGAATGACGAAAAATATGAAACAGTCGAGGGTTTTCCCTTTTTTTATAAAGAAAATAAATGAGCGCAAGGTTTTAGCAGAAGGGAAATACAGAAGTCTATGGAAAGAAACGAAATAATTTACCATGTTAGTAAGAAAGCACAGAAGGACAAGTTTAAAGAACCACAGTTGTTAGGCCTAAATGTTTCCCCAGTTCCATGTCATTTTTAATTTAAGGTCTATATATATATATATATATATATATATATATATATATATATATATATATATATATATATATATATATATATATATATATATATATATATATATATATATATATATATATATATATATATATATATATATATATATATATATAGAGAGAGAGAGAGAGAGAGAGAGAGTGAATACTAAGTAAACTGACAAACGCCTTCATGTACGAAAACCCTGTTAGGGGAACAAGTTCCATTAAATATACATATTCGGGAAATGAACGATAGAGATGATACACGCGGCAAAGACATGCCACTCCAGTAGGGCAAACATAGGAAAATAAAATCTATGTTCCAATATTAATTAACATACGAGGCAGGTGGTAGTGATATGTATCAGTCTCACAGACAAGGTGTTCGAAATGAGACCCATTTGCACCAATGCAAGCTTCGAAGAGGGAGAGGGAGTTGCACAGTATGCTGAAAACATTGGAATGCGTACGAATGTTGTCGCACCAATCGACGATAGTTGCCAAAGTGTATTAACATCCATAGCAGGGTCTCTGTACATAAGAGCTTTCAGGTGTCCTCACAAATAATAATCCAAGAGGTTGGATCAGGGGACCGTGGCGGCCATGCCACTGATGCCCAGGGTCCAATCCAGCGATTGTGATTCGTATCATCGAGATACTAGCGAACGGTCTCGAAATGTGGTCTGGAGTTCCATCATTCATGTACCACATGTCACGACGAAATGCCAAAAGGACGTCCTGGAGGAGTGCCTGCAAATGACCTCGTAAGAACCGTAGGTAGGAGTGGTCATTCATGTGCTCCAGTAGAATATAATGACCGATTAGGTTTTCGCCAATAATACCAGTCAACATATAAACCTGGAATTGGTGCTGGTGCCTGCATGGGTAAATGCCACGGAGATTTTTGCGTACCCAAATGTGGGAGTTGTGGAAATTCGTCACGCCGTTCCTGCCAAATGACGCTTCATCTATGATGAGGGTCAACGACGCTATGTCGTTTAGACGATGTTGCTGGACTATCGACAAAAACAGCATATGAGGGGCGTAATCCACGGGAATGAGACACTGGACACGTTGGTAATGAAAAGGGGTGTAGATTCTTACCACGCATGAGACAGGGCAAGGGTTCAAGAACGGACTCTGTGATCCCTTGCAACGTCTCCGAAGAATAGCGTCTTCTCTTGTAGGTGTACATACAGCGTGGAGAGTTTCCAGGTCGGGATTCGGTGCTTGCAATTGTCCCGTTTCATGTAATCTCCGAAAGACGCTCGCAAAGGTTGTGATGTGGTTGTCGACTATTGAGATACTCTGTCGATACCGATACAATATTGCTGCCGTTCGTCCATCAGCCTGTTCCCGCACAGTGTAATGTATCATCGTCACAGCCCAGATGATTCTGTCCTCTCATATTCACAATTGTAGTGCGTATGATCACTACAAACGTTTCTAACACCATTTTGCCTAGCCCTCTAGAATGTTGCCAAACGCTTCAATTTACAATACATGTTGCTCACCTATGCACATGCGTAACCTTGTGGGTACGGTTTCGGACAACATTGTAAAAAATGTATCGTACCTCGTATTCTTTCTTTGGCTATTATGTGACCTACTGCCTCTATCATGCATTTCCACATGATGTGTATTTAAGGAATATGATTTCCCCAACTATATTTTACTTCATCACGGAATTTGTCAGTTTACCTAGTATTTACTATATATATATATATATATATATATATATATATATATATATATATATATATATATATATATATATATATATATATATATATATATATATATATATATATATATATATATATATATAAACTTACTTGAGGAATTCCTTTCTTCATGACATAGCTTTTTACATTATCTGGCATGCCAAGTCCCTCAGGTGAAACATATTGAAGGGTAACATTATATAACGTTAATAGACGAGCCAATGAATGAACTGTACGTCCATGTTTCAAATCACCCACCTAAGTTAATAAAATGTCACAATTATAAAAGGTCATTAATCCATAAGCATGAGTGTAATTCATTCTTCATACGAAACATTTAAACAATCTTGTAATGCAACAAACCATAGTTATGACGAGTCCATTAACTGTTCCAATTTCTTCTCTTATGGCAAAAATGTCAAGTAACGCTTGCGTTGGATGTTCCCCAGTTCCATCACCGGCGTTTATAACCGGTCGCCGACTTACAGATGCAGCTTTCTAAGGGATAAAGAGAAAAAAAACTATTATAAAACTTATCCTTTCAAGATATATATATATATATATATATATATATATATATATATATATATATATATATATATATATATATATATATATATATATATATATATATATATATATATATATATATATATATATATATATATATATATATATATAATAATAAGATCTACTAACTCTCTCGCTGATCAAATACATTAAACATCAGAGTTTAAAGTTTGCTATAGGGGAATCGAACACGGGCCCTATAGCACAAAAGCAGTAGCGTAGTGTTAAAACTCTATGCTTTTGTGCTATAGGGCCCGGGTTCGATTCCCCTATAGCAAACTTTAAACTCTATATATATATATATATATATATATATATATATATATATATATATATATATATATAATATATATATATATATATATATATATATATATATATATATATATATATATATATATATGAGAAGCTGTATGTGTGAACTAGAGTTGGCTGACGTACTTGGTGCGGTGCGCAACACAATTTCAGCAACCCGGTGAGGTGTGAAAGAATTTTGAAGTTCATCCAACTTAACGGCAATTAATTATCGCTAGGAGGGCAGCCCTAGAGAAACTAATTCCTTAACGTTCTTGAATTTCATTATAGAGCAGAGAAAACATAGTTGTTTTCAGTACCTCAAAAGCTCAGTTCGTCCATCTTTCTACTCAACATAATATTCCACACAACTATGACATCTTCGAAAACGCAACTCAAACCTTTATCTGTCCTAGATATTCTCTGAGTATCTTTTTCTCGGCATCTTTCTTTGGAAGGATCACATTATTTCTCTTTCTAAACAAGTTTCTAAGATTTTTTGGTTGATCTGAGGTGATTTTGAAATTTCTTCACTTCACTCCAGTTGTTTGTTCTTTAGAGAGGGTTATTCGTCGATGTATACTCACACAGTTCTCCTTGAAATGGTGGAATGTAGGGATTTTCGTTTTATCACCAATTTTGCTCTTACTAACTTTCTTGGTATCTTTTTTGTTGGTGAGTCGACCTCACTCCTTTCTACACAGTCTCATCCTTTTTATTTCCAATTCTCTAACACTAAACTTAATCTTTATGTTTAGCCTTACATGAACTCCGCTTGTAAAGTCTGAAACTCATTCCTTTTATCAATTTTCCCAACTTCCTTTAATTATCATACACACTTTCAAATGCCATGTATCAGGATATGTTGGTTTTCAATTTGACCCGTCCAAAGAATTTCCCAACTCTGGTGGTGGTGGCCACCAAAGGGTATATATATATATATATATATATATATATATATATATATATATATATATATATATATATATATATATATATATATATATATATATATATATATATATATATATATATATATATTACGCTACTGCTCCAGGTTCTGGATGACGAATGACAACCATGTCAGCATAACTAGACATCATCATAACAGAATCTGAAAGAAAAATATAATTTTATATTAAATGAAAGTTTCGAAAAATTTCCTTTTGTGTTTCAAAATTGTTCTTTAAAATTAAAATATTAACAAAATCTTTTATTATAAATAAGAAACTGTATACTGAAAAATGCAGTGCAGAAAAAAAAATTGCATTTTAGTTTTCCTTGTGACATACTATAAAATCTACAAAGGAAACAAACCTTCAACAGATTCTCCTTTTTTGGTGGCTGAAGTTGCTATATCTAGATTAAGAACCTGACCTCCGAGTCTCATCATGGCTGCAGCAAAACTGGAATGAGTTCTAGTTGAAGGTTCATAAAAGATTGTTGCTAAGAGTTTTCCCTAAATTGTAGAATTTGAAATGAGCATAAAATTACAAGCGTAACTGTTCCTAAATTTTTTTTTTTCATTTTCACCTCCTCACAATTACTGTGTATATTTTAATTTCACTACTATAAAAATTTCTTAAATATTAAATTCCAAGTAACTATTTCTGTTGGTTTAGATTAGAAGTAAAATTTTAAATTTTACATTTAATAGTTTAAAAATAAACAAAGTTTTTAAATTTTGTAAAACTTGCCTTCAAAATGTGGTCTATTTGTTTATCTTTAATGAATGACATCTTGAATTTTTGGGCAATTTCAAAAACTTGATTGCACTGCTCTTTAGTCAGTGATTCGGTAGAAAGGATATGTTTACCCTGAGAGAAAAAAGAAGAATTTTAGAACTTGGCATTAAACCATTAATTAATACACCTGATATTAAATCATCATTTATAAAATTTGAAAACCCTTTTTGTCATTAATTACTGTTCGTATAATATAATCATAATGTTAAAATTAAATGAAAAAATCTTCTAGCCACGACTGAATGAAAGGAAAACTTATGTTTTTTTTTTTTTAACAACCAATATTATAAAAAAGAAAACGTTTGAAAAACAGACCTTAAGTTGATAACTACTTAAAAATGGACTCAATAAAGGACCAGTATGAAAAAGAGTATCGACTCGACCACTATGAAGAGATGCATCAATTCCAAGTTTCCGTTTTAGCACATTAGGTGAAAGTATTAATGAATTATGCTGCTGTCCTCCGTCATCATTTACAGTAGAATAAGGAACTTCTACTGAACCCATTTCATCTACATTCACAGTTAATTCTTCTGTAATTGAATTAAAATATATTTTAAGTAACTGCAAACAGATTAGCATACAGAACTTCATAATTATTATCCTTAAAATTTAGCATAATAGTGACGAGCATTTTTACCTGGAACAGGAGTATGAAGAGCATGGTGAGGCGCTGAAATAAATAAATAAAAATTTAATTCTTTAAAAATATAAGAATATTAAGCTCTAACCTATAACAAAGTATTTACACCTATTAATTTAAAGATTACAAATATACCCTTTATCTCAAACAGACCCTTGAGAAAGTATTTTCCAAGGCACTTAAATATGTGGCCACCTTCAAACATTCTGTATTCAGTCAACAAGTGTTGATCACAATGATGGATCACACCAGAGTCAAATCCAACTTTCCAGTCCCCACTACCAGCATGTACTTAATTAAGGATAAAAAGGAAAATTCATATTTTAATAATATTCTCTATTTATTAGATTTAATGTGATGTAACTCTAATTTTGAAGTCTCTCCGTAGTTTAATTGCCAGAACTTAAAAGGGGTGTGGAAATATTTATAGAAATTGGGTAGTAGAATAATGCGCACAATAATACTTACTTAGGACTATAATTGTGTATCTGCAGTAATATCTGCATTACTAATATTTTTCAATTATGAAGATACCAAAAACTATTTTCATAATCCCATATATATATATATATAATATATATATATATATATATATATATATATATATATATATATATATATATATATATATATATATATATATATATATATATATATATATATATATATATATATATATATATATATATATATATATATATATATTAAAATTATGAAATTGGGGATGGTTCTGAAGTCAAAAAAGTAAAGGAAAGATGCTGCTGGGAGAATGAAGGATATTTTACAGTGAAAGTATTATGCACACACTAGCTGAGACTGTCAGAAAATCAATAAAGAAATAGAAAAATTTCATCTTCATTCATTTACATAATCTTCCTCGAGTCTTTGATAGCGAATATAATTAAACTTGTAGCAAGAGATGTGCCTGGAAATCGAATTCCCAAGACAAAATGAAGAGTAATATTTAAGTATTCAAGAAAGTAAATCCTGGGTAAGGAAAGCAGGTGTCTATACACTCACACATCACTGGCAAATGTAAGGGATTTAACTTTTCAGGGACCACATTTTTTTAGACTTTGAATTATGCGGAATTTTCAGATGCAGACATATATTTTAAAATATAAATTCAAGGATAAAATATGAAAGTTTCAGAGCTATTATGTCTCCATATGAAGCAGAGAGAGAAACGGGAACTTTTTGGATCTATATTTGCAAGATAAAATTATTATAAACTCGGCCTAGAAGCTAAATCATTGAAATAAAAAGTAAATATTAAAGTATTTTGAGGTGCAAAATTTTGCTAAAAACTACCCCAAATTATTTAGATATTAAGCCTTTATTATTGACCTTTCCAAGTTCATAAATACATAACAGAACCTGAATATAGTTACATAACTACTATTTTAACTAATATAAATAAAGAAAATCTAGAAAACGAGAGATTAAAGATTAAAAATAACAAATATAGAACCAAATATCCTCTCTTCTAAATACATGTCAACCTCATCCTTAACATCATGCGTGAAGTAAGTGTTCATTATTTTATTATGAGTGACAACTATAATTGGATATATATATATATATATATATATATATATATATATATATATATATATATATATATATATATATATATATATATATATATATATATATATATATATTATATATATATATATATATATATATATATATATAGATATATATATATATATATATATAGAAGTTTAAGTTTGCGGTTAGAGAGTGCCAAGATAAGTATGAAACTATGTAAATAAACGAATCACACGAGCTTTCCTCAAAGGAGGAAATATGCAGCTAAGGTATTCAGGGGAGAATTCTCAGTTGCAATATAAGAAGTAATACAAGAATTCGACAACTAGAATGAAATTGGAGATTGTCTGTAAAAATGGTGGAGTTGATAAAGAGGAAAAGGACAGATGCAACTACTCTAGATGAGATGCGTATTTCATGCATGGACAAACTGCTACCCTATAAAGGTGAGAAGTTGGAGCTGTAAAACTATGGGGTTCTGAAAGCAACCCAAATACTTTATACTTCTTTACTTCTGTTGCATAGGGAAACAATGTGATTCTTCTAGATAGAAGAGAAAACCAATAATACCAATAAATTAAAAGACAGAGAAAATTTGAATTGTGTGATTGTAAAACTTTTGTACTTGTCAAGATTACGTCCAGAAGGAATTGAATTTTTACGTAATTAAAAATTACTGTTACCTCTGGCTAATTAGATATATGAGAAAGATCTGGTCAGGTGTTTTGCACTAGTTATTTTCTATTGTTAAGGATGCTTTTTGAAGTAAGTAGTATAAACATTGACGTAGAAACGGATGGATAATTGAAATGATAAAGAAGGTCTTTAATAAATAGTAGTGTGAGTGAGAAGGAAAATAAAAGCTTCAGGAATGATTTAAAGCATGGATATTACTTGGCCAGCTACAACAGCTTCTACAGAGCTAAACTATGTTTAAAGGTATACAGTAAAATGAATCTTTGTAAATACTTGGCCAAGAAATGTTCGTTTATTTCCTCCTATGAAACCCATAATAAATATATATATATATATATATATATATATATATATATATATATATATATATATATATATATATATATATATATATATATATATATATATATATATATATATATAATATATATATAATATATATATATATATACTTTGTTTTAACTCTTAAGGTTTTCTTTTTATTCTCGCTCAAGGGTCTCCATCATGAGTCGCAAAGATCCGGGGCACCATCGCATTGCGGGGTCCGAGCATGCATTATCGCCTCCACTGGTTACTCAACAAATTTGAAAATCGGCTTAAATTTTTAGCGTAATAATATTTCTGGTATTTTGTGTGAATTAAAACTCTATACAGTAATAAGAACAAACTTAACTTATCTTACCTCAATCTAATCTCATTCAACCTATACAAATCCAACCTAACCAATCCTAACCACTTAATTAGTCCTACTCTGGCCAAACTACCTCAAGCTATCATAAACACACTAAAACCACATATTATTTTTCACTACATCAATTTTATTACATTTTATAATTTTACTATCTTTATTTTACTTTTATATGAATGTTTTCTGGTTTAAATGTAAGTATTTGGATAAATTATTAGTTAATTTCAATAAAATAAACATTTATGCAAAATGTTGTAAATAAATTGTTGTAGAAAAATTATGCTGCTATGAGTTAAATGTATGACGAAATAATTATTTGTTTTAATTAAAGAACAAAAAATTAATAATTAAAGTAGTAAATGTTCATTTATAGGAAATAAAATATTTCATATTGGTTTAACAAAGTTTTTAAATTTATGTATAATGTGTTTCCCTTTTTGCCCATTTATATATATATATATATATATATATATATATATATATATATATATATATATATATATATATATATATATATATATATATATATATATATATATATATATATATATATATATATATATATATATATATATATATATATATATATATATATATATATATATATATATTTTTTTTTTTTTTTTTTTTTTACCTGCAAGAGAGACAGACGGAAAACTTGGAGGAAATGAAGGGGAGGATTTAGGTGATAAAGGTTGACTATCCCTCACATTTTCTCCAAAACCAGGATTTACATGAACCTGAATTTTTAGATTAAGTTTAGCGATATTCAACAATCTTTTAATTATAAAATTTCACAGTTGAGTTTGAATGTCCAAAGTATGAAAAATTAAGATAAAAAAATCTCTTGGGTTATGATAAAGCTTTGGATCTAGATGAATACTCCTAGTAAAATAAAAATGGGAAATATATTCTAATTTTTACTTCATCACTAAATATTGGGAGTTCTCATTTTATTTGATCCAAATAATTTGACTATTTTAATAAAGTTTTATTAAAAAGTGTATATTATTAAATACGGTACAAAAACGAAAATAGTTAATAGGAAATAAATCTTCAAATAGTATGGTACATGATAATTCTATATACGAAGTAATAAGCAGGTCTATAGACTACAGATTAAATAACTATAAATGACATACTGAACTTAAAAAATGTCACAAAAATAAAGAGAAATATGTACTGATCTGATAAATGAAATATTTGGTTTCATGAACTATTTCAAATATATAGAATATATAAGTTGTTGGTCTAAAGGAAATTTTTAATGAAACGTTAACTACGTTGTGCAGAAATAGTTTATTTTATTAATGCTATAAAATTTGTCATAACTATTGAAATTTTCAACAATAAAACCAAATAAGTATTCCCATACCTGACCATCGACGTAAGCAACTTCGCCTCTTAGTACAACCCTTTGAACTCGTCCTGTGACTTTAAAACCAGCAAATGGTGTCCAACCAGATTTGCTAAATCTAGGTTTTTCTGGAATAGTCCAAACTGTATCCATATCAACCTCTATGTAAGTATTGGATTGACGTGGAAGGTGGAATATTTTTCGTGGATTGTGATGTAATTTATTTTCCAGATCCTT
The DNA here is from genome assembly GCA_009176605.1 of Armadillidium nasatum. Lineage (NCBI taxonomy): Eukaryota > Metazoa > Arthropoda > Malacostraca > Isopoda > Armadillidiidae > Armadillidium > Armadillidium nasatum. The sequence continues at coordinate 52,280 of SEYY01024677.1, read as the reverse complement.
ATGAAGGAAAACAATTCAAATTACAAAGTATTTATAATTGAAGTTACACTGTAAAATTACACCTGTAAAGCATCCAAACTTTCTAAAAATGAAAACTTGTATATTGGCTCTTACAAAGAGCAAAGCTATCATATTTATACTAACCTCCATTGTGAGCCGACCCTGCGAAACCGCCGTTAAGAGCAATGGTAAAAGTGTTTCTAACCCTGGAAACCCGGGTGGTGGGTTTTTCCCAGTTTTTTCTTCAAGTGTATGAGGCGCTAAAAAAATAACAAGGATACCGTTTAATTATTTCATATTCTACTTTAATTATTTCATAACATATCATTTGAAACTGATACGATGATCTCTTATCATTCTAAGAAATTTACCATGATCAGTAGCAAAACAATCTATAATATCCATATTATCCCAAAGAGCTTGCTGGTCTTCTTTGCTAACAAGACGAGGTCTAACTTCACTTTTGGAACCTAAATGGGTTTTATCCTCTGACGATAAAAACAAATGATGAGGGCACACTTCACAGGTTACTTGCATACCCTATGAAGAGATGAAGCATGTGAAAAGTTATCGCATATTATTAAAAATCACATATGCTACCACATTTAAATCCCATTTCAATTTTTCGAATGTGGTGATACCATTTTTATTTTATCTCAAGTTTTTAATTTCAAATAATCAACCAAATAATGATGTAGCCAGAAATCTTACTTTTGCTTTTGCAGCCCGAATCAAAAGAATTTCTTCTCTTCGAGCAACGTGACAAATATGAACAGACCGAGATGCTAACTGTGCCATCATCAAAACAGCTGCTGCAGTTCTACTTTCGGCATGAACGCATACTGGGAGGTGAGATGGCCATGCTTCAAGATGCTACAGAAAGTACAGAAATTTTCACACATTTAAACTTTAAACAAAAACCACCTCATATTATATATATATATATATATATTATATATATATATATATATATATATATAATATATATATATATATATATATATATATATATATATATATATATATATATATATATATATATATATATATATATATATATATAGGGTATTGGCAAATTAGGCAGTTGTTATGGCAGTAAAATTACCAATCAAGCGACAATGAATGAGGCAAAAAATATAACGTAAAACCCAAGTCTTTAATAAGAACTTTCCAAGTTCAAAATTACTTAGGGCAGAAGTGTTATATATATATATATATATATATATATATATATATATATATATATATATATATATATATATATATATATATATATATATATATATATATATATATATATATATATATATATATATATATATATATATATATATATATATATATATATATATATATATATATATATATATATATATATATATATATATATTGGGATGGAGTGAAGTATTGGTATCGGTAGGTATCGGCATATTTTCCGATACCGGTATCGGTATCGGCAAAAAATTTGTATAGGAGTAAAGTATCGGTATCGGTAGTGGTATCGGTAGTAGTATCGGCAAGTATCGGCATATTTTCAGGTATCGGGTATCGGCTTCGGGGAATTTTTAGGTATCGGTATCGGTAAAATTTTTGGTATAGCTCCATCCCTATATATATATATATATATATATATATATATATATATATATATATATATATATATATATATATATATATATATATATATATATATATATATATATATATATATATATATATATATATATATATATATATATATATATATATATATATATATATATATATATATATATATATATATACACACCTTTAGAGAAAGGTCGTTCTTTTTGGTATTATATTTTTCAAATGTAAAGGTAAAATTACTTTTTTTTAAATGAAAGTTATTTAGTTACTTTCTACTTATTAGAGTAGGAATAGCAAACTACAACGAGTCAAAATTTTCTCTTAAAATTATCAATCATCATCATTTGTGATTAGGGAAAAAGGGGAGGAGGGATCAGTAGAAATTTTCTGCTGATTAAGCACGGCAAAGAACCCAAATAAGGTTATATATATATATATATATATATATATATATATATATATATATATATATATATATATATATATATATATATATATATATATATATATATATATATATATATATATATATATATATATATAGTAATTCAAAATTAATATCTGATTTCATAACTGCATAGAATTTTTATATGAACCTGAATACAATACATGAATTTTAAAGAACATGAATTTTCACAAACCTTTAGCCAAATATTGGTGTCTTCTAACGTAAGAGATGAGAAAGTTTCGTTCAAGTACATTTTTAGACCTGCCGCTTTAGGGGCGAGTTCGTGTATAAATTCGTAATTGACATTTGAGGCTCCAACCATAAGAGCATAATCACATCGGGCTCCTCTGCTAGCAGCCTAGAATATATATATATATATATATATATATATATATATATATATATATATATATATATATATATATATATATATATATATATATATATATATATATATATATATATATATATATATATATATATATATATATATATATATATATATATATATATATATATATATATATATATATATATATATATATATATATATATATATATATATATATATATATATATATATATATATATAGTTCGGAATGTTTTCCTGTTCAAGTTGATTACATATGCCAACTTTGATTTATATATATTTAAAACAGGCCTTTTAACTCATACTACGTAATATGTTAGGTACCAAATTTATAAGTGGAAGTGGTCTCGAATCTCTATGATATCAAACATTCTGTGCGAGAGATCATTAAAGAAACAGTGTGAGTCGATGAATGAATAAATAAATGGTTTGTTGTAAGTATTTGTTGTATCCCAATAAAATATAATTATTAGGGCTGATTTTATTATTTGCTTTTTTTTCATTGCTATAGTTGACAACTCTCCAGGTATTGCACAGGTATTTCAAAAAAAATTTGGGAAAGATATTTTGGTTGGTTCAGTTCTCTTACAAACTTCAGATGTTTATTAAGATCATTTTGTGAATCTAAACTCTCGCAAGTTTGCTCACATCACTTGTTCGAATATAATTCTGAAACGTATGAAATTATACATTAAAAAAGTGTAAAGTTTACTTTATAAGACTCAAAACATACTCAAAAGTAACATTTTATTTTTTAAATTACAGTAATGCAAAGGTATCACAATATATCTTTTTCCAGGAGGATCAATATATATATATATATATATATATATATATATATAATATATATATATATATATATATATATATATATATATATATATATATATATATATATATATATATATATATATATATATATATATTTAAATTAACGAAGTACTTTAATTTTGTTGTTAAATAGCAATTAAGTTTAAAACAGAGCTATGATAAATATGATTTTTATGCTGTATATAACAAGGACTGCTTTTCGACCCTGGAATGCATGACCTTTATCAGTATTGTGTGTAATGTGCGTATATATATATATATATATATATATATATATATATATATATATATATTATATATATATATATATATATATATATATATATATATATATATATATATATATATATATATATATATATATATATATATATATATGAGAGAGAGAGAGAGAGAGAGAGAGAGAGAGAGAGAGAGAGAGAGAGAGAGAGAGAGAGAGAGAGAGAGAGAGAGAGAGAGAGAGAGAGAGAGAGAGAGAGAGAGAGAGAGAGAGAGAGAGAGAGAGAGAGAGAGAGAGAGAGAGAGAGAGAGAGAGAGAGAGAGAGAGAGAGAGAGAGAGAGAGAGAGAGAGAGAGAGAGAGAGAGAGAGAGAGAGAGAGAGAGAGAGAGAGAGAGAGAGAGAGAGAAGAGAGAGAGAGAGAGAGAGAGAGAGAGAGAGAGAGAGAGAAGAGAGAGAGAGAGAGAGAGAGAGAGAGAGAGAGAGAGAGAGAGAGAGAGAGAGAGAGAGAGAGAGAGAGAGAGAGAGAGAGAGAGAGAGAGAGAGAGAGAGAGAGAGAGAGAGAGAGAGAGAGAGAGAGAGAGAGAGAGAGAGAGAGAGAGAGAGAGAGAGAGAGAGAGAGAGAGAGAGAGAGAGAGAGAGAGAGAGAGAGAGAGAGAGAGAGAGAGAGAGAGAGAGAGAGAGAGAGAGAGAGAGAGAGAGAGAGAGAGAGAGAGAGAGAGAGAGAGAGAGAGAGAGAGAGAGAGAGAGAGAGAGAGAGAGAGAGAGAGAGAGAGAGAGAGAGAGAGAGAGAGAATTTTTTTTTAGGAATTCTAATGTAAATTTTCGAAGACTATTTGTGCATAGCTAAAAAAAAGAAATAAATAAATACATAAACTCTTTAAGCTTTACCTCATGTGCTAGAGTAAAAGAGGTTAAATCAGTTACAGGAGGGTGAGTGTTTGGCATCGCACATATTAATGTAACGCCTCCTGAAAGTGCTGCTGATGTGCAAGAAGACCAATCTTCTTTATGTGTGGCACCTAAAATATATATTATATATATATATATATATATATATATATATATATATATATATATATATATATATATATATATATATATATATATATATATATATATATATATATATATATATATATATTACGAGTGGACATGAACTATAAGAACTGTTATCTTTATAAATAATACTACCCCCAGAAAAAAATGTCTGCATCAAAATATCTGGTCCTCCAAAATATTTACAAGAATTTATCAAATAATCTTTTATATTCCAAAATATTCCAAAGATCAAATACATTAAAATGAAAACTATTTTTAAATACAAAGATTTAGGCCTAGAATCATGTCATACCTGGTTCTCGAACGTGAACATGAACATCTATCAACCCAGGAAGTTTTTGGATTCTTCGAGAGGTAATACAATCAATATGAGTTTTCAGAGATGGAGCACCATTAACAAACCGCAATGCCTTTAAAATAATTATTATAATAATAATAATAATAATAATAATAATAATAATAATAAACAATAATAATAATAATTCACTATCTAGGGATAGTACACATTAATTTTGCAAGGATTCAGAATATTAAATTCTAATACACACAGTTACAAATTTAAAATGTCCTATGATGTATCAAAATAATCTCAACCAAAGATGGAGGATTGATTTTTTTTTCCCAGGATGTGCCTAAATAATGCAATTAAATTTTATGGCATAGTTCCGTCAAAACTTAAGGAAAAACTGCTTAAATTAATTAACTAAAAAAAAACCATTACCTCAACAAGAAGTTTTACACATTTCACATCCGTGATAAGAGGCACTGAAAATTCAACAGCCATTCTTCTCGTTCTGTAGCCTTGAGTTAGGAACGATGAAACACGGCGATAACCACCACCTCGTTTTGGAAGATTAATTACTAAATCAAACTCCTGTCACCATAATATATATATATATATATATATATATATATATATATATATATATATATATATATATATATATATATATATATATATATATATATATATATATATATATATATATATATATATATATATATATATATATATATATATATATATATATAACAAAGAAATTAGTCATATGAAAATTAAACCTAAGGAGTTAGGCCTTTCGACGCAAATGCGTCCTCATCAGACTCCAAAATAAAAATGAAAAAAAGTTAAAATTAAAAACCGGCTAGTTTCCACTCCACAAATAAAATCTCAAATCAAAATCCCCCCCACCACCACTCCAGCTTAAAACCTAAATTTAGAAAAAGTAAGGGAAAAGTATCCAAATAAAAGTGAAAGAGATCTCAGACACCTCCCTTAAACATTAAACCACAAATTAATAACTTTCAAAATTTTTTACATCAGCATTTTATAATTGCTGATGCAGATATTGCAAAATCATGAACTGCGGATGTGGATGTCACATACATCACTAATTTGTATTGAAAAAATAAAATATCTGAAAGTAATAATAATAACACTAATAATAATAATAATAATAATAATAATAATAATAATAATAATAATAATAATAATAATAATAATAATAATAATAATAATAATAATGTATCAAATTATCTTTAACTTTTTGAAATTGAACTCACAAATTCTATGGCTCTAAAAAAAATTTTCAAATTTAAATCATTAATATCAATTCATTTATATATGACGGAACAATTCGTTACAATCTTTGAAAGCTTCTTCTCTCAATTTCACTTCAATATAACAAATTCCAAGCATGGAATTTTCAAAGAAGGTAAACCTACATTTTAGAGACTAAACTGCATAATACCACTGCTGAACGTTGAAGAAAAAATTCTTTATTTACCTTTCTAGCTAGATAATCTGCCATTGAAGTAAATTGATTTACAGTGTCTGTTTCTCCAAAACTTTCGTAATCCCATTCTACTGAATCAATCTGATAATATATATATATATATATATATATATATATATATATATATATATATATATATATATATATATATATATATATATATATATATATATATATATATATATATATATATATATATATATATATATATATATATATATATATATATTCCTCTGGTGGGCTAAGTCCATAGGCCTACAAATTTCCACCAGAGTTGGGGAAATACCGAAAATCTGGTCGTTAATGGCCAACATGTCCCGATACATGGCGTTTAAAAGTATGCGCAAGTCAAAGGAAGTTGGGAAAACAGAGTACAAGCAAATTGAGCATATCGGTTAAGTCTGGGGACAGAGAGTTGGGCAGAGCAAGGATGGAGCTGTGTGGAAAATCATGTCGCACGATCCCTTCTGAATGGAGGAGTTATGCGACATGAGAGTTCAGAAGAGCAGTGTTCGTTGTAATAACGATAGTATAGAGAGAGTGATGCAACAATTTGACGCGTTGAAAGAGATTGGAGAGTTAGTAAGAGCAAAAGAGTTTATCAGACGAAAAGCCATAGACTCCACTTTTCGAGAAGGGCTATATGTGTGGAACTATCCCATAAAGAACAAGCAACGTGGTGGTGTAAAAAACTCCCGAAGGCGCCTCAGAACACCCAAGATATATATATATATATATATATATATATATATATATATATATATATATATATATATATATATATATATATATATATATATATATATATATATATATATATATATATATATATATATATATATATATATATATATGTGTTTTTAGTGTTTAGAAAGAAGAATAGTATGATCCTTCCAAGATCACGAGAAAAAGAAACACCGAGAACATGGAGGATAGATGAAGGTCTGA
>SEYY01024677.1:35000-40000 GCA_009176605.1 Armadillidium nasatum | reverse complement strand
TATTATTTGGAAGCTGACCACCCACACTGACTATGACACCTTTCGGTTTTTCTATTTCATAAATGTCCATAACAACCTTTGTATTAAATAAGAATATTGGAGTAAAATAATTAAGCAAAACTAATTTACAATTGTGAATATCCAATTTAAATCATATTGAAGAAAATACTACTGAAATTACTTCAAATGAAATTTCATCAAAATAAAGTCTATCACACATATCATAATCAGTAGATACTGTTTCAGGATTGTAATTTATCATCACAGTCCTATGGCCAAGTTTTCGTAAGGTTCTCAAGCACTGTACAGCACACCAATCAAATTCCACTGAAGATCCAATTCGGTATACACCAGAACCTTAAAAAAAAAATATTAACTATAAGATATTATGGGAAGGATCCAATTTCCAAAAAAATTTTTAAATTCTTGATCGATTTTTTTCAAATTTGTTGGGAGGGTACATGTATTTCAACGTGGTGAAAAAAGTCAATTTCTGACGCTTTTCTGTGTCTATAATGGTTTGAAACTTTTTTTGGAAAATTTACCCTTGAAAAAAGTGAATAGTTGGGAAAATTGAACTGTATATTCACAAGTTCTATTAGCCACAAGCGCTAAGGATACGATTTTTGATATCTGCTTCAAAAAAAAAAAGTTATATGCCGTTTAAAGGAAAAAAAAAAAAAAAAAATTTTGAAAATTTACCCTTCCGGCAAAAAAATTAAAATAAAAACTACATCTACAACTTTAATACCTTATTCAATGGTATTTGTTCTTTTCTAGATATAGCCTCACAAATTTTGACAATTTTTGGAAAATTTCCAAAATTTGAAAGGCTATATCTCGAAAAGAATAAATAGCGTTGAATGAAGTATTGAAAGAAAGTTGTAGCTTTGTACCTCCTCTAAACTGCCAAAAATGAAAAAAAAGTTGAAGGTGTAGTTTTTTTACTTTTAATTTTTGTACAAAAATTTAAATTTTCCAAAATTTTTTAAACAATTGGACAGAAAAGGGGCATACAACTCTCTTTTTTCTAAAGCAGATATCAAAAATCGCATCCAAACGTTTGTAGATAATAGAACTGTGAATATGCACTTCAATTTTAATAACGTTTTGACCAGTGGTTATTCCCCGCTATTCACTTTTTTTCAAGGGTAAATTTTCCAAAAAAGTTTCAAACCATTACAGACAAAGAAAAAGCGTCAGAAATCGACTTTTTTCAGCACGTTGAAATATATATACCCTCCAAATTTGATAAAAATCGGTTAAAAATTTTATTAAAAAATTTTGAAATTGGATCACACTGGATCCTTCCCTTGTAGAAGTCTTAGGATACATGGTCAGCACTTAAATCGTTCTTACTGTAATAATAATAATAATAATAATAATAATAATAATAATAATAATAATAATAATAATAATAATAATAATAATAACAGAAATGGTTGATGAAATAAAAAGGAAGAACGACTGGGAAGAAAAAGAGATTTAAAAATTAACCTCACAAATTAGGGAAAAAAAGCTGTTTCATGGAAACTGACTAAGACAACTTGGCTGATCGAGCACAAGGAAAAGTACATTTCAAAATAACATATGTATACACATGTTAACTTGGTTAATTAAAATTCAAAAATAATATGAAACAAAAGAGACAAAATGGAAATGCACTTGGTACATTTAATAGATGAGAAGGTAAATATGTTTTATACTATAAATGAAAAATGATCTATAGATATTATTTGAAGCAATTTACTTTCAGACTGAATATGTAGTATTTTAATATATCGGACCAGCTATATCACGTAACTCCAAACACAAACTGAAATGAATTGTTTCTCTATCCACACATCTCCACAAATTGACAGTAACAAGGAGGTATCCCTGAAAATACTAAACAACCAGGTGTCAAAAAGAAAAAGATGAAGGGATGTGTATAAAAATATTATAGAATATACAATATTTCCACTTACCTAAAAGTTTTATCTTTACTTCCTGTTTAATTTATATTGCTTTTTTCCCAATTTGGGAGAAAGCCTTTGTTTCTGGAATGGTTTACCACAAGATATTATTGATATTAACTCTTTTCCACTTTTCAGAAAAGGTTGCACCAATTTATGGAAAATTAAGGTATAGTTTGATTAACGTAAAGGCCAGGTATTTTAGTGAGTATTTTAGACAAAACAATACTTTGGGGTATTACTGATCATTTAGCACGTTAGCTCAATTGATCTTATTTAATAAATGGGTTAATAATCTGTATGTTGCTTGCATAATTGTGTGGTTGGATTAATTATTTGCATGAGAAAAATTTTATTCTGGGATGAGCCATTCATAGCGTATAGCAATTTTTGCCTTTGTGGCTTTTAACAGTATCTATTCTTATGTTCAAAGTTATTTTAGTAGATAAGTCCTTCACCTCTCTTATCTAAATAATTAAAAGCTTGTCGCTTACACCCTTTAATAATGATTTCTTACCAATCACTATGATAGCTCCAGGTTGAACATCAACATCTGTTTCAGTTCCATTGTACGTCAAATACAAATAATTTGTAACTGCAGGCCATTCTGCAGAAACTGTATCAACTCTTTTAACAACTGGTTTTAATATCTGAAATACGAATAAACTTGAAATTACTTCAAATGTGTAATAAATGATTAAACCATATAAAAGAAATAACATTTAAATTTTCCAAATAATCGTAAATTTATCATGTCAAAGCATTAAAAAAATTTTTATATAAATACATTTAATTACAGATGAATTATGGAAAAAGTATTCTTCTACAAACAAAATGGAAAACTAGCGAACATATATTCTTACCAAACTTATTAATCCGAACTCCACGAACAGCCAATTCTGTCATACCAACAACAGTGCCAATCTGTTTGTCTGAGAATCCAAATCTTTTGGCTCTATATAGAAGTTCGCGACTTATTTTCTGACCTCGAATAAGTTCTAGATCTTCGTATGTATCAATTATGTTCTGAAGGATAATTTAAATTTACATTTCTGCCAAAGCAATTTACCTCTTTTCCTATTTTTACATGAAATGCAAATTCTTAAAACTAACAAAAAAATATTGTACATCACTGTTTAATTGTTTAACATCTGAATAAAGTTTTAATGTTAAACTATTATTGAAGAATATTACGATTTACCTTCATTTTATTGAGGAACCATTTATCAATTTTTGTTAGCTCATAAAGTCGATCAATATCCCAGCCGTCTTTCAGAGCTGAAGCGAGTACAAGCATCCTCTTATCAGTAGGATCTTTTAGTTCCTGATATATATATATATATATATATATATATATATATATATATATATATATATATATATATATATATATATATATATATATATATATATATATATATATATATATATATATATATATATATATATATATATATATATATATATATGTGGATGCAGAAATTTATTTTTAATATACGCCTATGCGGGAAGTTTTAGGCATCAAGAGTTTTAAAAGGAGAGAGAGAATTGAAATTTTTAAGTCATTAAAATCATTTGTGTAAAAAATGTATATTAAATTCATTAATGTAGTAGGATATAGAGGAAAAATGAAATATGAAATAATTAAAACTCAATTTTCTGCCATTTGTGTTACCTGGATGTGGGTTCTGGAATCGATTCTTACGCGCCCTACCAATTTTTGACCCCCAACACCAACCAAATGTGCAAAACAGTATAAGTTAATAATTTACATTTCTATAATGCTTTGTATATGAAGAAATGCAATTAAAGGCAATTCTAATTGATTTTATTTGCAACTTTATAATGTAATTTCCAAATTTCATTCTTTTTTTTCCTTTTATTCTACAGGCACGGAAGAGGAGTTGTCGTATTTTAATATTTTAAATATTTTATTTTTCACTTTTATTATTTTAAATACGCTATTTTTATTAATTACATTTTTTTTTTTTTGTTATTTATAATTTTTTTTGAATTAGATATTTTACTTAAATACGCTATTTTTATTAATTACATTTTTTTTTTTTTGTTATTTATAATTTTTTTTGAATTAGCTATTTTACTACTTTTATTTTTAATGCTAAATATGTTTTTTTAGTTTTTCATCTATCTTCTAAAGTTTTGAGTTTTTGATATTTCTCAATGATTGACAAAACTTCCTTTGATAGCTCTTTATCCAGCATTTCATAGCTGCAATTGAAGCTAAAAGAATGTTTATTGATTCAGCAATGTTTCTGATATCAGACGTAAGGTCTGCTGCCGCTGCTTCCGTTTCTGAGAACTTTAGCTTTTATTTCGGATTTTTTTTCAGGGTCTTGCGTCAGTTCATCACAGAGTCGTTCCAAAATGATCCTGCCTTTCTGTGATAAATGTAGTTCAAGAAACTTGCTTTTATACCCCAGATCTAAAAAAGTTGTTAAATATACACCAACGTCTTGAAGGTTTTGAAATCTGAAGTTACAAATGAAATATTCTGATTGTTTAAAATCTTATCTTTACAACGAAACTGCTATTTCATTTTAATCTTTTGGATATTAGAGTGGCAGGAGCCTCGAGGGCGTTATGCAATTGCATTCAACCTTATGCACTTCGTAGCACGAAAGGTCTAAAGTTTTCTTACAAATTTTGAATGGAAAATAGCAAATCTTTGTCACAATCAAGACCCATCTTCCTTTCTATCCTTATCTAAGCGGTGGAAATATTTTTAAGCTTTGGATTTTCTTTCACCATATAATCTCATATTTTGAGGCTCGCCTTCGCACACACTTGAAAACTTTTCTGATGCGTGAACTGGGTGCTGTAATTCGCCAAATATTTTCTACCACCTTATCCTAGAAAAGGACTACCGGTAAATAGTGACTAACAGTAAAACGAGAGCGTGAAGACGAGCACACAAACACAGGTTATATATATATATATATATATATATATATATATATATATATATATATATATATATATATATATATATATATATATATATATATATATATATATATATATATA